>JAHKKF010506240.1:0-11923 GCA_019740295.1 Labeo calbasu
GTTCAGTCAACTCAAAAAAGTTTAGTCAACTTGAAATGTTAAGTTGTACTAAGTGACAACTTATATATTTTAGTTGATTCAACTTAAAATGTTCAAGCAGCTGGGCAACAAGCCAAATTTTTAGTTTAGTCAACTCAAATATCTAAGTTGTGACTTAGTACAACTTAACATTTTAAGTTGACTAAACTTATTTGAGTTGACCGACTTTTAAGGCAGCAGAGTAATTATTTTAAGTTGACTCAACAAACTGTTTTTTTTTTTTTTTCAGTGTACAGCTAAAATAAAAATTGTAAAAATCACCAACAATGGCAAAAAGTGTCATAAAGTCCAAGATTATCATTAAACTTTTGCGTTGCTATGAAAATACTTGATCTGAAAGAAAAAAGAAAGATGTTTATGCTAATATCGGCTCCTTGCAACAACACTCACAATGCAACTGATCTGACACATTTCGTAATGAGGAAACACATAATACCCAGTTTACATAGCTAGACGAGTCTACATTTGCATACTTGCGTAGAGTATGTTTGAGCAAAACATGTTCACAGATGTACATTTCTCCCCATTCATTTAGTGACATTAGTGACATGGATAATAAAAGCCAGGTTTGGGACAACATGAGGGTGAACAAATGATCACAGAATTTTCATTTCCGTTCTCCTGCCAGGTATGGTTCAATATGATAACAGCAAAAGACTGAAGGGTAAAATCAAACAGCGCCTGTCACTGACCTGTCCCTGACCTCAACTAGGCTTTTAATACCCTCGGCTATGAAACCACTAATCAGCCGGCACCAAAAGGCCAGAGCTCAGAGATATAGCCTTCAACCTCAAACTTTCCCCCTCTCTCTCTCGCTCTGTTTTCCACCTGCCAGTCATCGGGGCTCCTCTGCCGCAGGAGCTTCCCGATAGACCTGTGGTCCGTTCCATCCACTGTTCAAATCAATTAACAAGGCAGCTATTAAGACTGTGTTATTCTACACATGGTGTGTAATTGAAACAGAGCAGTAATTGAAAAGCTCACAATGGGGAAAGAGACAGACAGAGACTGAAATGCAGAATGAGAAGGAAGAATGAAGCCTTGCTTTGACAGATTGTGAGACATCAAGCTTTGACAATCACAACAATGAGCTAGAAACATTACTGGAGAAGTAGTAGCTGTTAGCATGCTATACTTTAGGAATTCACTATATGGAAGCCTGTCAGATTGAAAAAAAGGAATTGCACTTTATTTCTCGCATTTACAAGATTATATCTTTCAGCTTCCAACTTCAATGTCTCATAAACGCAACTTCTCAAACAACTGGTTGTCTTTATAACTTCTAACTCTGACTTTATTCCTCGTAATTGTGACACTTTTTCTCTCTGTTAAACTCGCACTGAGTGAAATAGTTGCAACTGAAAGTTTATTTCTCACAATTGTGTCTTTAAATCTCTCAATTCCAACTTTATACCTTTTATTAACAACTAACTTTCTCTTAATTGCGACTATTTCTTTTTTGCGACATTGTATCTCCAGATTATGACTTCACAACTCGCACTTTATTTCTCTCGATTGCTATTTTATATTGTCCATTTGCAATTTTATACCTCCCAGTTGTGGCTTTATTTTCGTTACGACATATCGCCCAATTTTAACTTTATTTCTCGTAATTGCGACTTCTTATTTTAAACTCACACAATTGGCTTTTTAATTTTTTTCTCTGATTTGGAAACAGGGTTCCAGACTTTTGCCTAGCAAAAACAAACAAGTCGGTTTTTCTATTACCCACAACACATTTCTTTGATGGACCTGAACACTGAATCCTACTTTTGGGTCCATCTATCAGTTTCCAATCTAAATTGGATTACCTGACACTAACCCAACACAAACAGACCCCTAACTTCATTTCCATACTTACTTTTTGAATAGGATGTTTAGATTTCCAGACTCTTAGCCAACCAATAAATACCTGTCATCCATAACTAGTAGTGAGTGTACACTTATATATGCTTTCTTCACCTTGTCACTGGGGAAGAGGACCCCCGGGATGCTTGTTTATATGCTTTTTGCTTACGCAAACATGAAGAGAAGTGCGACTCCAGAGTCAGTATTAGCTGTCACTTCCTGTCAAGTCATCGACGAGCATTTAGCGGTGACATGACCACATATCTCAGAGCGCCATACTTGTGTTATTTCCCCAGTGAGAGGCAGGTGAATTTAATCAAATTAAGTCTTTGAATTTCCTCGTCTTTTAGACGACAGCCTCTCACAAGCTTTACATGAGCTCCTGAAGTGTTTGAGAAGTAAATTATTTTTTTTTCCAAGAAAGAGAAATGCATTAAAATTCTCCTTCCATTTTATCCACTTTAATCTCCCTATTTCACAGTTTACTCGCTTGTGCATCTTACAAGTCAATTGAAATGGGGATATTGGAACTGCAGGCAAATATGTTTCAGAGGAAAATTGCGACTCATCAAAATGCTCCACAAACAACATCCTGTTACAGCAGTCTGCACAGGTATCGCGCACTACAGGCAGGCTTTTAAAAGTCAATGGTAGTGTTTTAAATGGTTTCTAGAGTGTAGGTGGATTATATTTGCCCAATCCAAAAAAGACTCAATCCATGAGATTTGTTCAACTGTTTTATCAATCACCAGTCAAAAACTGCAAGTCTGAAGGTTTCTAAAAGTAATAGCACACCTCAGCCCCAACGTGATCTCATAGTAATTTGTATGAATTTTACGTAAAATGTGGTTCTACAAAATGTACGGTTACTTAAGTTTTTACAGGCACTAAAACGTACAATACTGACGTATTTTCAGCATCTAAAAATACAAACATTTACATATTTTCAGCATTTAAAAGTACAATTCAATACTGAAATGGCGGCATTAATTTTATTATTGTTGTTTTTATGTTGTCATATCAATGGCCTTATGTTTTCAATTGCATTATTAAATTGTTTATTCATTTACTTAATATGAAATGATAACATTTTATTCTGTTCTGTTTGATTTCTTGTTTGCAAGAATAGGCCTACATAATGTTAAACAAGACTTCACTTTAAACCCTTAAAATAAATAACATTTCTACAATTGTTTAACCATTCATGTAATATTTACTTTGTTTGCCATGGGCCACAAAAGGTGTTTTTCTCCGACATGCCGTACTAACAATAGAACCATAAAACACACCAAAAACGCATCATAATTACTAAATCAGAACATTTTTTTTTTCGTGTGCTGCAATCCAAATCTTCAGAATCCATATAACTGTGAGGAACAGATGCAAATTCAAGCCTTTATCCAGCGATTTTCATCTCCATCCCGAATAGCGAGTCCAGCGATCAAGTGATCTTTAACAGACATCTTTCAGACGTATGTGTGCTATCTGGGACATACAAAAATGTACGTTTTGTGCTTGTAAACGTTACGTATTAATACCTACGTATAAACAATGAGACCAGATTGTCAGCTCAATAAACCACATGATTTAAGCTATCATTACTCAAAAGTTTAAAATTTAAAACAAAAGTTTAAAATTTACAGTTATAGATATTCATATATGCATCCCAGATAGCACACGTACATCTGCAAGATGTCTGTTAAAGATCTCTTGATCTGGAAAGCATCTGCTGTGTACAAACGTCTGGGAGACATCTGTAAGATGGCAGTTTTACATACATTCTAAATCATACACATCTTAAATACATCTAATAGATGTCTATTTTACATCCGATAGGAAACGTCCAACAGACCTATTGCAGATGAGCAAACTACGTAAAAAAACACGTCTTGCAGATGTAAATGCGGACGTCAAATAGACCTCTCTGAGATGTACGTGTGCTATCAGGGATATAACTACCCAGATAGCATATGTATGTCTGCAAGATGTCTGTTAAAGATCTCTTGATCTGGAAAGCATCTGCTGTGTGCAAACTTCTGGCAGACATCTGTAAGATGTCAGTTTTATATACATTCTAAATCATAAACATCTTAAAGACATCTAATAGATGTCTATTTGACATCTGATAGGAAACGTCCAATAGATGTATTGTAGATGAGCAAACTACGTAAAAAAATACGTCTTGCAGACGTAAATGCAGACAGACCGGCTTTTACCATTCCAATATGGCAAACGGCTTGCATATAGACGGCCACAGATACAGCCATTAATAAGGCATCTACAGACACATGTCAGTGCTTCCAACCACCCAATTGTACATGATGATTTACACCTTAAGTTCAAATTTCCAACTCTAAATATAGGCATTAGTACTAGTTTTGCCTCTCTGCAGCCAAACTTTTAACCTTCTTTGTTATGCCAATGCATTCAGGTAATCACCATAAAAGCCCAGAGAGACTGATAAAAACGCAAGTCAGTTTTCTACATTCTTTCATTTTGGGTATTTCGACTTTCCACACACACATGCACACTTGCAATTACAGGTAGAGAAAGAGCTGGTTGCAAATATCCTTTCATTGTTTCCCTTCTCGTCTCACACTACAGGGTGGTCTAGCACTTTCCATGTTCTCCACTAAAATGTGCCATTTAAAAGGCCAAGTGGCTTTAAATTAGCCGCAGGCCATCTCTCCGGGCGGAAAGGGCACATCTTCACATTTTTAAAGAGATGTTTTCAATTAAATCAGTATTGGAGAGAGCATATGCTAATGCCATGAATATTTAATGTATGTTCTGAGAAATAGTTAAGACCCCTCTGGTCACAAGGCTCTTTTCCTCACAATCAGTACGAGAGACGAGAAAAGTAAAAGAGGAACTAGAAGAAGATGTCGACAGCTCTCGGGGCAGAGCGGAGGGGAGGGAAGATAAAGGACGGGAAAGTGGGAAGAGATAACTTGGGCTTTTAAAAGCTGCTTTTCCTTCTTCTCTGTCTCTCTCCGTCTTTCTTTCACTGACTAGACTCCTTGTGTCCTGAGGCGCACGGGTCTGGTGTGTTTAAGAGCTCGGTGACTACGAGACGAAGAGTTTGAGGTGAAATCTGACAGGAATGCCAACAACCCCTTCCGTTATCAGCCACCACCTCAAGCGTCTGGGACCTTTTTAGGGCAGGAGGCAAATTTAGAAAGCTATCGGAGTGACAACTGAATATCTATTACTGAATGTAGCGCCTGTGCCCCAGTCAACTGCCTGTAGATTGTGGACTGCAGACAAAATAGTCACTCCACTGGGTCAGGTCAAGGTATCGTGGTGGGGCACTAGGACAGGGCTGAGGATCCGCAGATTGGACGGGATTTTATTTTAAATGGAAATATATACCGAAAAGGGATTAAAGCATCCCTGGGAAGCGGCGAATCGGAAAGGGGCGTGATGTCCGCATGCTTCCTGGGGATGTCAAGGGCAGTTTGCGCAGATGCACCACAGGTCTGTTAAGTGGCCTGGCTATGTCTTCCTTGAACCTCAAGGACACCTTGAATAAATTAAGTTCTCTTGAGTTGCATATTTGAAACATGCATTCAAGAAACATTATCTTTCATAAAACGGGGGAATACTTAGGAAGCCGGATGCTGTCACAGCATTCCCAACCATGTTCCTGAAGCACCCTCAACTCTACACATTTTGCATGTCTTCACTGTCTACCACAACTGTTTCAGGGCCCTGTCCAAATACCCACACTTGTTGTCCTGGACGCTTGAGAGCACACGCATACAACAGGAAGTAAAGCGAAGATTTTAAGGCAGATTTTAAGTCTGATTTACACCCCTGAACGATCGTGGGCCTTTTCGAAGCTCCTTGCAAATGATTTTTTGTCCAAAAATTACGATTACTTTACTGCTCCTGATCGAGACAAGGCTTCCCCGAACTCAAAATGTAAATTTTTTGATACAGTCATGGCCAAAAAATATCGGCACAGTTGCAAATGTTTTGGTACACACGTTTATTTTATTATATATATATGTTTTGTTTGCATTGGAAAAACGCAAAAAACAGAGAACAAAAGTCAAATCTGATACAATACACAGACAACTCTTTACACGTCTTTCTTTTCTCCATGCTCAGTGACACACAACACAAAGGTTGAGTCAACTTTTCTCCATTTTAACTGGTGATTAAAATGCAAGTATGATTTACTATATTGTCCACACCTGTTACTTGCCACAGGTGTGTCTAAATACAAATTACAGGAGCATCACATGCTTGAAAAGCAATTATTTCTTACAATTTTAACAAGGTGCAAATTTTGTCCAGTCCATTTTTGATATCTGAAATTTGATCAAGTTTGACTTTTCTTCTGTTTTTTTGTGTTGTTGCAGTGCAAACAAAAACAATAAGCACGTGAATACCAAAACATTTGCAATTGGAACAAAAAAGAAGTGTTGCATTTTCTGACACAACTGCAAGGGTGATGCTATTTTTGGCCATAACTGTATATACGACTCTTGATCAGGCTTCCTCTGACGTGATACCCGCGATAGCAATGAGAGTAAGTAAGCGTCACCTTCCGGATGTTGCATACCTTTATAGCTGAAACTTAGCAGCCACGAAAACATGCCACAAAAGCAAAGTACTGAGAAAGAACATCACCCATATTCTATATTTTTCTTTTGTTTTTTCACGGTTCAACAGAACACACACCAGGAGAGCCAGCTGACAGCTTTGATTGTCCTCCATCCGTTTTTCTTCTCTAGTCACATTTGATCTTGTGAGTCTCCGTGAGATCTCACATCACTGTGGCGGTCTGGTCGAATCATCTAGTGTGTACGTTCAGAGGATTATACAGCTAAAAATCAGTTGAAACTGTCTTCATGTCTGTGGTCTCCACCAGTTTTAAAATCAGTTAAGATATGCAAAGTTTAGCTCCAACTTGCTTCAACACACCTGCTGAGAAGTTTCTAGCATGGCTGCTAAGAGCTTGAGTAGCTATTTCAGGTGTGTCTAATTGGATTTGGAGCTAAACTCTGCTGGACACCGGCCCTCCAAGACTGAGTTTGGGCCCTCCTGGTCTAGTGTGTCCCAGGCCTAAGTGTGCAAGATTGTCCCAGGTCTAAAAAATGTCAAAGCGTAGTGCCAACAATTAATACAATGTCTTCTGTTATAGAGATTACTAAGCAGACAAATTAGGGGTTTCGCACCACGTAGTTCTATGAACTCAGTTCTAGAGACTAGGGTATCAATTCCCCCTCCTGACATTTTTCTGGCTGCATTCGGACTGGCAGCAGGACCTCTGAAGAGGACGACAGCAACGTTTTTATTCGCAGCATTTATATACACAATCTACATGACTGAAAGAACATAAAAAATCTGACTAAATCTCCTATAACAACTTGTAGTGTTACATCTCATTGAGACTAAGAAAAGAACGCAACGCTGAAGACAACAGGTAGCTAAATGCCGTTATCGCTGTTTTCAATGTTCGTGGAGTAAATATTTCTACGGGTAGCCAGTGTTTCCTATGTGATTGGCCAACCAGTGTACACTTACATCACTGGTAGTTTCTATAGAACTTAGTCCTAGGAACCAGCCAGCTTAGTGGTTCCTAGAGAACCAATTTTCCCCTCAAGCCGTTTTCCTGGTTGCGTTCGTCTTTATTTGTGTCATTTACAAATGTCAACAACCGGTGAATGGAGGATGCTGTGATCAGAGTTGTTTTTGTTGTGTGTTTCGTGATAACGGAGATGGAATGTAAACACACAATTTACGCAATTGAAAGAGCATTCAAATCTGATTAAATCTCCTATGACAACTTGAGTGTTACATGGCTGAGAAAAGAACACAACACTGCAAACAACAGGTAGTTAAATGCCATTGTTGTGTTCCATGTTTGTGAAGTAAATATGTTTACATGGCTTTTTAAAAATGCTAGGTAGCCAGGGTTTCATATGCGTTTGGCCAGGGTTCACCTATGTCATTGGTAGTCCCTATAGAACTATTTTAGACCCTACTCTGAAGAAGTTCCTAGAACTAAATATGTTACTAATTCGTGGGGACATCGGACACCAAAAATCGGAAACTTCCGCCAGTAGTTCTAAAAACTATGAAAAGGTTCCTCTGGTGCAAAAGCAACTTTAGATGTTTATTTTAAAATGCAAAGTATTGAAAATCAAAATAAAGCTCTGTAAACATTTTACAACACTATAAGTGTGTCCCATCAGGCAATGAAAAGTTCTACACACACTTATAGTCTTCACGTCCACTTGAACACTTGGGCCAAATACAAGAAATGCATAATGTAAGCAGACAAGAGGTCAAGTGCAAAGACTGCAAGTGTGGAAATTTGGACAGGCCCCAAGTCTTGGAGTCTCTACTAATGAGCTAATGAGTTGAATAAAGTGTGTTTGATTAAGGAGACATGCAAAATGTGCAAATTCCAATACAACTACATTTAAGGGGTGTTTACTAGACACTGTTTTCAACTAAAAATGGAAAACTTTTTATGCATTTTGGCCATTCATTTACATGACAATGTTGTTTTGGGTACCTAAAAATGCAACCTTTTGAAAACAGGCTTCAAAGTGCAAGCTTTTGTAAACAAAACCATTATTATCTCATCTAAATTTGGCATTTCTAGGCATGTATTTATTTATTTATTTTAAATTGACATCGCCAGCTACTGGCCTGGCATGCATAATACAACAATTTTAGTCGTTATTGCATATTCTGTGTGAACGAGGATCGTTTTGACAATGTTCATCTCATGACGAAAACGTACCTGTGGGAACTTTTTGCAAGACGCGAAATATGTACCAGTAAGTACATATCACTGCAGGTTCCAACATAAATGAACACTAGAGGCATAAAACTGTGAGCACTTGTGATTGTTTTCGTACACAGTTATGATTACAGCTCTACATATTTTGCTTTCTGGATGTAACGAGCTTGCTCGGTAGTTCAGCCGGCACGGAATTGGACTTAGAATGCGGAATCCTTTGATACGAACCCTGTGAAAACTCATGAAGAAAGCTGAAAAGATGAAAGATCGACAAACAAGCTAAAATGTCATGTTTTTACATCACATTCGCTTTTGTTCATACTATCGGGTAGGTTTAGGTGAAGTGCAGATGGTACATTATTTTAAAACAGTATTAGAGTTATAGCAGCACTCAATGGACATTTCAAGTTACAACTGCGATGACACGTACAAAACCAACGTCACATAAAACGTACAATATGTATGTTCATCTGCTCCGGGGGAAAAAAACAAACACACTTTTTGTGCCACTCAGTGGACAGTTCACGTCGAATATGTCACAAACATACATGGCGGTACATATTTCATGTCAAGTGAAAAAGTTCTCACAGGTACGTTTTCGTCGTGAGATCAGGTTGTTTTTCGTCTGTACGCAAAACTTTTCAACAATGTAAGGGAAAAACGTTCTGTTTTTAGTACATCGTTGTCGTATAAACATATCCTTAGTGTTACTTACCCATGCAAGAGTTGCCACCATGATGCAAGAATGTTGCATTGCAGCTGTGACGAGTTGAATGATTCTTTCATATCCTTTCACTGGTGAGTTTAAAATAGTCTATCTGACCCCCCAGAGAGAGATTTTTTAAGTGTACGTTATTTTAGAACGTTTGCCCTTATTGTTTCCATGGCGACGCGTCATGCTTGTCACGTGACACACCGCAGCCACAATAACACTGTATGACAGATGGATGGCTTTTATTTTGTGTTTCCTTTTTTCATTCAAAATTCACGCACTTGCTTACCATGTCATGAACTATCATGAACTATCTGATATTCAGATTCACAAAGACGTGAACATGAGCGTGTTTTGTCGTTTAAAAACCGTTATAAATGATCTTGACCGTGATCTATAACGTGAGATGGGCGCCGCCATGTTTGTTCGCACTGCCGTTCAGAGAGTCCTGTCAGCCGAATTTACAGCACGTACCTTCGTCAGTTTCTTCCGAAATACATGCAAGTAAGTGGCTGGTGAACTGGGAGAGGAATAGAGTGAACTTTTTAGTTACTTACGCTATGTGTGTGAGAGATGAATAAAACACATCTGCATATTATATTTGAATGGATTGTTATTTGCTGCTTCCATAGACATATGTGTGTATTTTATAAACTGTAAATGTATTGTTTTACTAGTACTTATGTGTATTTAAATGTCTAAAACCTAAAATAAGCGTTATGTGGTTAAAAACACTGCATAGTTCTGATTATATCACAAGTGCAGAGCTCGTCCCTCTCTGGCTCAACGCCAGCCAACGCGCGAAAGCGCAGTTTGAATTTGGCAGTTGCGTGACGTCCCCGAACATTCTAAATGTGGCACCGTACTCCCAGGGGCACAGAAATTAGAATCCCACATGTGGGACCGTACCGCTCAACAGGTTAAAGAGAGCGATTCGTTGTTGTTCTCCTGACTACGCATGCGCAACATCTTTTCGTGCATGAACAAAATGACTCTGGAGGTGAATTAATCAATTCTGTTTCCTGTACAGGTCACTTTTCAATGCAGGAAACGTTAATGATTAGTTGACCTTCCGAGTCTCCAGGTCCGAGCTGCTCATTCTTTCATCACGGGACGGCCGCATAGGCTATGTACTCGAAAACAGAATTGATTATATGGGTGACTATGACATTTTACTTTGATTGATATTTTAGGTCCTGCTTAAAGGTACATTCTCATTGTGAAAAAACAAGCTTCTAGAGTAGGTCAACTATAATAATTTCTTTGTTATTTTCATGTGACAAAAGAAGAATGACTCGGACCAGACGCCTCTCAGTTTGTACAAGTAGAAGTTTTGGGGGAAATTGGACTCGAATGAAATGTCTTGAATAAAGATATGTTCGTTTTTGTGGTCAAGAAAATAACCTGAACTTTCTATCAATAGTTATAGGTTGTTCTGGGTGGGTGCTTAAAAACTAACTAAACAAACAAAATGATCATTCAGGTTTCAATAATGTCACTAGCACGTAGAAGCGTTATGCATCAAGTTTAATACTTAGGGTTAGGAGTAAAGCAAAGTAATAGTGATGGTTGTTTTAGCACCACTAATGAAATTTCTGAAAATGAATAAAAATCAATCGCGCGGCTTTAGAGCACAAGCAAATGATTTATTGCCGAATTAATAATTTATCAAGACCTTATAAAAGGTTTTGAAATATAGCTATGAAAGAAACAGCCACCAGGCTTGGGAAAATAAACTGTGACAGATTTACGAATGTAAACAAAGGACCAACTAATTTCAGCTTTCAAAAGGTTCCCTGCGGAGCTGCTAGCTCACCAGCACCTTTATTAGTAGTTAGCGTTTGATTAGTTGCCAGTGTTGCTCACAGTCTTGTAGGTCATGGAGGCCACGGTACTGAAAACAATCAAGCTCTTTAGTGCTTGCAAGCCTAGCGTTAGCTGCTAGATGGAACCTGGTAGTTGGTTTGTTGCTGGTCCACC
Organism: Labeo calbasu; assembly: GCA_019740295.1. Taxonomy (NCBI): domain Eukaryota; kingdom Metazoa; phylum Chordata; class Actinopteri; order Cypriniformes; family Cyprinidae; genus Labeo; species Labeo calbasu. The sequence continues at coordinate 11,343 of JAHKKF010506240.1, forward strand.
ATCTTAAACTAGCACTAAACTAGTTACTAGTCAAACCTTCTTTAGTCACTGGCTTAATCAGTATTTTTAGTCGTTTTCTAGTTAAAATAAGAAGCAAAGCTGCATGAGAAATGATACTTGTTTTCAGAGAATATATGTACATTTGGTGATGTTTATGCTTAAAATGAAACAAAAAAGAAGAGAAATTTGTCAGTGGTATAATATAAAAAGTTTATTTGAGGTCTGTTATTTGACAAACAAGACTTATTTTATTTTGCGCAGTTTTGCTTCCTTTTTTCTCTCACAATTCAGAATTTACATCACACACACAAAATATCTTAATTGCAAGATAAGTTTAAAAATTGAGAAATGCAAGATATAAACTTTTTTTTTTTTTTTCACATAATTCTGACCTTTTTTTTCTGATAATTTTGAGGTTGTGTTTTTACTTTTTTCGCTTATTTATGTAATTGTCGACTTTTTTATCTCACAATCTCACTTTTATCACATGGAGGGAAAACTCAGAATTGCGAGATATAAACAGTTGTATTTCAAGGTTTTTTTTTTTTTTTTTTTTTTTTTTTCCATAATTGTGACTTTTT
>JAHKKF010506244.1:0-15833 GCA_019740295.1 Labeo calbasu
AAAAAAAATGTTTGTTCATAATAATAAACAAATATTTAAATTGAAATGAGACAGCTAACTTGGGTTACTAATTTTGGGTTATTTATTAATATTAATATTAATATGATTATATTAATTCCATAATTAAATACATAGGACCTTTTTTTTATTATTTTTTTTTTTTTACCTTTTTACCTTTAAAAAGCAATTTTTTTAAGCTATTTTAAGTCAGTGTACTAATTCTGTAGTTTAAGTTATAAGTAAAAAATATATGTTTGGAAATAATAATAAACAAATATTTAAACAGATTTAAATAGAAATAAGACAATTAACTTGAGTTACTAATAATTTTGTTGTTTAATTATTATAAATATGAATTAAATATTTAAAAAAATATTTTAAGAAATCATTTAAACTTCAACCATTTTATTTTTTCATAATACAGATTTATAATGTAAAAATTAAATAGCATTTTAGTTGCATGATATAACATTTTGACCTTTTTTACCTTTTTAAACCTTTTTACCTTTAAAAAGCTATTTACTGTAAGTGTTTTACATACAGTGCTACAGTGCTACAGTACTGGAAAATATGGGAATATAGCATGTTATGGTAATATTGTTGGTGTCTTGTACTATGTGACTGATCTAAGTTAGCATTTTATTTATTTCTTTTCAAATTTTTCATTAATACTAGTGTAGTATCGTGGTTGCACAAGTCATGCACAACCAGCAGAGGGAACCCTAATCATGTAGTTAAATGCAAACACGATTTGCTCCAAGTGCAGAAAATGTCCAAAAGATGATTTGTAATTGATAGAAGCATACAGTAGTTATGACAACTGTAATTTCTTCGATACATACTATCCTATGTATATGGTACTGTGTAGCAGCACGCAGACAGCAAGGCACAAGCCTTATGTTGTCACAACTACTCTGTCGTGTCTAGAACAAATAAGAACAGCCAGCACTGAACGACAGTGTCAAGGGTCAGATAATGCACGTGTAGTACATTGTGCACATTTGTGTACAAATGGCATATTTCAAGAAAAACATGTTACTTTCAGTTGTAAACTTTGTTTGAACCGGCTCCACACTTGAAATAAACACTCTATCTACAGGTTTAATAGCATGCCCATACTTGGAAAAGTCTTGCAATATTTTAAGGACACCCAGAAACCTTTTAAGTCACCACAAAAAGACAGCAGTTGTGAGTGTCCATCATAATGTTAAAGAGTACCTCATGAAGTGCAAGTACTCACACCCGTCCAATCTGCTACTGAGAGGTCAACCTGAAAACAATGTCAATATGTCATCTGAAGACACAAATATAGACAGGTCTCAGCTTCCCCTAAGACTGACGACTAAGAATAGCATACTATGGCTGCAGTCCTTTTGTAAGCACACTCAATTTAGCTTGACATGTCTCACCATATCACCCCTGCATGTGCTCTTCTGCCTGTGTTGATCTATATCTGGGCTGTAAAGAGTTTGACAACAACACCAGACTTGCCAAGGCAATTTAAGATATGCAACACAGCTTTGGATAACACTAGGATTGTTGTGTTTTGATATTTGCCATATTTATCTTGCAATAAATCTTGTAGCTTTGTTTTGGAGATTGTCGTTTTAGTTGTGCTATCTATTTTCAGTTATGTGTAAGTCCAAAATTTGAACCAAACATCTTACATTGAATGAATGTTTGCTATTCAGTGACGTCATTATTATATCATTATAGGGTAATTCCATGCTAAGGCCAACCTTACCATGAAAAAATTAACATTTTTACCAAAGGTTTTTACTATACTGATAGCACAGATGTCATCATTTGATGGTTCAAATATCCATGTAAGGTCTCTCTTAAAGTTTTTAAAGCATTTTTTTTTTATTGCATAATTTTGTCACATCCATAACAGTACCTATTCCTCATAAATAGACACATCACAATTAAAATAAAGTAACAATTATATGTTCTGTGAAGAGACATCACTTCTCTATTTGTTGGGTATTATTGCGTCTGGTTGGAGCACTTTAATTCACAGAAATCCTACAAAGTATGTAGTCTCTCAAAAACAGTGTCCTTTTTAGTCACATCCATTACGCATGATTATTTCCCTTTTTTAACATATAAAACTTGTGCATAGACTGATGTATTGTTTTTTCTTTTTTTTTCTTTGATGTTTAGACTCTATCAGCAAGGGTTTACTAAAATATGAACAGATGGTTCAGTATATTGGTAACACATATATTCTGTAAGCATTTATATGTCACATCCATAATGCTGGAGTTGCCCTATACTGAGTCAAGGTTGGTTTTCTTTTTTTTTGTTTTTTTTGTTTATTTGCATACTGATTATATATATATATATATATATATATACACACACACACGCACACACACAATGGACACATATATTGCATGTTAACTATTATCAAACTCGGTTTGCATCTTTTATAATTATTTAATAATTTTACCTAAAACACTATTATTATGTTACTTTGCAAACACTAGAAATGCAAATCTAAACGTAAAAATGCAAAAAGTGCCAGTGTATGAAGCTAACTAAAAAATGGTGTCACTTCACTTACAGTATTTATTAGCATTGTATTTAATATTACACATTTTTCATCTATATAGTATTGTTTAAAGCCACGTAAAAAAAATAAATGTTTTGAGTCAGACCGTTTCATTTTCATTTTCATTTTCATTTTTACAGTCAGCAGTACCCCATGGCCCTTTAAATATATCATAAATATATAATATATAATAACACTGTCTCTGATAAGACTATCACTCAGCTGTAAAACTAAATTTAAATACCTCTTTAAATTTTCTGTCAGTCTAAAACATTTGCGTATATATAAAACATACATGAAAAATCATTTAACTGTCATCACTGTGGAAGTCACATGAGTAATCTGTATTTAAACTTAAAACGTTCCCGTTTCGCTTTATTTACGTTTAGATTTTAACTCCAAAACAGCCCCATTTTGGCTCAACAAGCGCTTCCTTGTATCTTAGGAAGTGTGAGCCAGAATGGCGTTGTTTTGGTCGCGCCCCAGGCAGTCCCCTGTTTGATGACGTCGCGCTGGGCGAAGCTGAAGACGCTCTTAGCAACAAGCTAAGAAACCACATATTTATGCGCGTACCATTACGGGACAGAACGCGCATCCAAAACTCTCAGGTCATTCGTGAGAACACTTATTTGACATGTCGGGAAGTGTTTGGGAGGGTCTATGAGTTAATTTCACCCTCTTGTTTTGAGAATGAAAGCAAGTTAGGATTGTACTCTCCGGAAAAGAGGAAACGTTAGCCTGAGCTTTAGCTGCCCGCTGGACCGTGTGCTCTGGCTGGGATGATTCTTCTGTTGAAACCAACAACACGACATTCGAGAGAGAGGAAGAGGGGAGTAGGTCGACATCGGTTTAATGTTTGGACTCAATCCTATTGTGCTTTAGGGAGACAGTTTGTCATGACGGAAACGCTTTTGTGTCCCCTGCAACTTTGAGTCATTATCATCATCATCATCGACCGCTTCTCAACCATTATTTGTTTTTTTCTGATGCATTTGTGAATTTATGCACATCTAGCTTGACCTTCTTGCTGGAAATACAGATACCTCTGTTACTTCTTTTCCAGACTTGCAATACAGGTGGTCAAATTGATAAGCCTCATGAAAACAGCTTAAAGGGGATCATGCCTGAACCCTGCAGCACTGTGAAGTCGTCAATCTAGCCTCTGAACATCTGACAAGCTTCACCTCGGATATGAGACTCTGTTGATATTTTAGTAGTCTCGCTAGAAGGACACTGAATTGTTGTTTTGGATGGATCTTGCTTTAGTAAAAACATTTTTCAGAGGAAAAAGAAATATTTGATGTTGACTGTATGCAACCATGATGATACTGAGCAGAAAACCAGATGGCCCCATAACTGCAGGTAATTATATCCATATGAAATGTAATATCCAGCTCTGTGAGTTTGCTGTGGCTGGTTTTGGTTCACTTGGCAAGTGAAGACTATTTGAAGACAGCTGATTAATAGTTAAGAATGCACTGCCTGTGCTAATAATTTTTAGTTAATGTACTAAAGTAAGCAAATTTTTACCTTTTTTTAATTCCAGCTGAAGTAGTTGCACATGTATGTTAGTAGTGAAATTGCATGGGACAGTGGGAAGAATAGCCCCTACAGGCCATATCATGTCCATATTATCGTTTTATTGAATTGCCATCTCAGTAAGTGATAGTAATAGTCAGAATGCTCATTAGGTGAGATTTTGTGTGGTTGCACTTATTTCAAAATACCAAGATTGTTTAGTTTATAATGTTATATAGTGCACATGTTGTTCCAAGTGATCTATTTCTTCTGTGGAACATAAAAATGTCAAAATGTAAAAATGTTTTTTTTTTTGTTTGTTTTTTTTGTTTTTTTAAATCTGTGCAATAAAAATCAATGAGGTTCAAAACATCATTGTACAGAAAAATAAACATCATTCAAAATATCTCTATTTGTGTTTCCACAGAAGAACTACAATCAGTTTTGGAGTGACATGAAAATTGTTGTCATTTATTCGCTCTCATTTCTAGAAATTTGCCTTAAGGCAAAAGAGGTCTAGGTTATTAAGACGATTTAATAACATAATCAGTCAGAGTTGTGGAAACTGCTGAAACTGAAATGAGTCATGAAGCTTGGTTTAATATGTAGCCACCTGCTGTGTAATGTGCTCAAGGAACTGTCTGTTGTCTGGCACACCTGCAACTTGGTTACATACCTCCCTAAGGGGATTTATGTTTCTCAGATGGGAACATTGTTTTTTCCGCTTCTTCCTTATGTTTGTATAATAGAAATCTTCATTTATGTAATGGGTATATTGGATGATGATGTGGACACTGTATTAATATTTTGCTTGTAGATTCACAGCCTAATCCCAGGCTCATTTTCACTCTTTCTCCACAGCTCGCCACGGGGACAGTCTGTATGACTCCTACATGCGCACTGATCACATTGTGAACCAGGACGCTGATGTGAATGGACAGAGTCCCTCTGGACTACCCCCTCTCCCCAAACACACTGTAAGTCCTGACTTCCTGTCCTCGCAGACCCAGTGTCTAGGATTTCTAGGCGTCATCCTCTCACGAGAATCTTTCACTGAGGAATGTTTCCCTAGAACTGTTCTAAAGAACAGCTGAGCTTGAAAATCTGACCCACTATGACGTCTTTTGCATATCAGTTTTTCAATCTCTGTTCTTCGAGCTGATGATTTTTTACCCCTGTGGTTCAGAGGCTTAGCTAAGCACATGTACTGCTGCCAGTTGTGCCTCTTGGAATGTCACGTATTTAGACAAGCCTTTCTCCCACATTCTGATAGTGGTACAGTTTACATCTGTAGCACATCATGTATGTTTATTGTGCCTCACAGCATGTGTATCAGATGGAAAGCCAGTGCTTTTAATATTTCAATAAATAAAATGTAATTTTATTAAATTAAAATTTTTATGGTGAGCAAATACACTAAAACAATATGAGGTGTTCAAACTAGACAGATTAAGCCTTTTAATGAGGTCCATGTAGCTTATAGTATGATACGTCAATGTGGGATCGGAGATGGTAAAGGATATGATAATCCGATTCTCCGCTGTACTATTATGCAATAAATAATTCTGAGTACATGTTGGATCTGGTGACATTTTTTACGGTTATGAAACTATATCGCTTCTTTTCATGCTACTGTACTGGACTTCTGAGATCAGAGTAATGTAATTGTTATTACCCTCAATAAATAATTAACTAGCAATCGGATTTACATAAACGTTCAATAAACAATCCGGGAGGGGATGACTTTGATTTTCTGGCATTTGGGGTACACTCAGCTTCCAGTAGTTCATTTAGCTACTGACATGACCGATTTAATTTAGGTCATGTACTCCTTGTTAAGTTCTCCTCTTTTTGTTGTGATTGAACAGCTGATGCATTTGGCTAGTCTCTGCAGTATCCTTCAGTTCCCAACACACTGGCTTCTATTTTTGTCCCACTCCTTGGAACTGCATTTCCATGCCCCTTCCCCCTCCCAAACAATTGGCCCAGTTTACTGGGCACCATAATTTTATCTGTATGATCAAATTTTTTGTCCTCTGCTTTTTCTTTCTGTGCTGTATGCAGAGCCAAATAGAAAATATCTTGGGTTTAACTATAAATCTTTGATAGCGGGATCTTAAATAGGAATAGGTATTGGACTTGGAGCAGATATGGTGCATTAAACATCCTGAATGTGAAAGAGAGCTCCCCTGTTCCCGTTCACTCAGGAAAACCCACTGTGACTGGCATAAGCAACCTCTGTTTATGACATGCTTATTTTGTAAGGCAAAAGTTCAGTGCATATTTAATGATATAGTTAAGTCTAGTGGCTATTCCTCAACCATGGAGAGAATTCTTTCCAATCGCTGTGCTAAAAGTATGTGGAACTATTACGGTGAGGTCATACACCCTTTCTAAAAGAAAATTTCCACATGGCTTTGTTTTCCCAGTCAACTGAAATGTAGTTAGTTCTGTATTTATATTGCATTTCTGTTTTGTTTTGAAGCATTGAGTTAGTGCTGGGCGATATACTGGTTTAAACGGTAAACCGATTTGAATTACGCACATCGTATGAATATTTTAAATACCGCCATACAAATGGCTAAGCAATGTAAACAGTGTTGTGAATTGAAGGATCCCTGTTAACTGCATACATACACTTCCGACTAATGGTTGGAAAACTTTTAGTAACAAAACTATTAATATGGGAAAACTATTAATAACATACAACTAATTCTTTAACTGGGCAAATAAACGTAACTGTAAACGGTTGTTAACAGAAGCCAGAGATGCTGAAGACTAACACAAGGCGGAGAAAATACTGTAGCAGGCAGAGCTAACTCACTTATCATGTCCCGTAAAGTACTGGAAGAAAATCGTAAATACTGAACTGGGAATGGTGGCTTATATGAACCGACTGTCTTCAGAAAAATTTAGATACCATTTTTTCATTTTATCTACACATAATGTATATTAATGTATTATTAATGTATTATTTAAAATGTATTAATGTATTATTAATGTAGTATTTGTTTTGTTTATAGTCATAATGAAGGAAACACTGTATCACTGCTGTTCCATAAGCTCCACCTGCTGTCAGAGAGTAAATTTGCATTTACATTCAGCCTGTCTGCTGTTTTTGTGTCGTGCAGATGTTTTATGTACCACAGTTTCACAAAAGTTAAGGTCAGACCATTCTGTTTTTTTAATTAAATTTAGAAGTCATACAATTCTAATTTACATCAAAAACTTTTCATACTACGTGTAGCATGTTTGTTTGTATTGTGATTAAAATGCAGTGGCTCTGCAACTGTTTCATGAATTCTGGTTCATATAAAGGCACGGTCAGAACCATGACAATCCATAAATTAAAAAAAAAAAAAAAACGCCAGCGCTACATTCAATTCAATTAACAATTAGACTCTTGCCTTCATAGATTTTTTCTGTATCCCTTGTGAGTATGAAAGTAACATCCTGTTCCACCAGTTTTCAGTTCACGTTCCAGTCAGACTGTGTCTGGCATTCTCTGTCACTGCAATTATCAGCCATGCATCAAACCGCTCCACTGGTCTTATGCTGTTCCCAGAGTTACTAGGCAGCTGATCAATTCTGCACGTTTGTGCTATTGATTGTTTAACATGGGTCTGATAAAACCTCAGAGTTGCAATATATACAATAGTATACAATAGTATACATCCATCAAATACTTTTACTTCAAACTTCAAAATTCCAGCCTCAGCCCAATCAGACGTACCAGTACCTATACAAGATAGCATAGAAACCTATACAAAGTAGCTAGAAAGAAATGCTGATTTTACAGAAATATGTCAGATGGATTTAGAGGCTTTTGCATCTGAACTCTTCATATATCATTTTTTTTTTTTATAAGGTATAAGGAAGCCTCCCTTTAATTTTGAATGTCCACTCAGCTGAAAATATAATGTTGGCTTTAGTCAGCCTCATTTTTGTCTTGTACAACTTGATTGATAAACTGTTAAAATATGTCTTTCCGTTTAAAGGGTGTCAACAAGCCTACAATGAAGGATCCCCAAGCAGTCCGTGGAGGACAGAAGGTGAAGTATGTTTACGAGGACACATACAACCGCAAACTCAATGGTGTGAGCCAGCACAATGGCACAAGCCAAGTACCAGCTAAGCCCCAACCTGCAATCTCAAAAGAGAGAAGTGTGGACAGCAATAGTTCTGTCAAGTCGTCCGAGAGCTCAACAAAAGTCACAAAGCTGGCCAGCCCAATGACCTCAGAACAAGCTCTCAAGCAATACCGGCAGCAGCTGACTACCTTGGAGCAGCAGGAGATCCACAACTATCCTGAGATCTATTTCCTGGGACCAAATGCCAAGAAGAGGCAGGCAGTAGCTGGGGGCACCAACAATAGTGGATACGATGATGACCAGGGAGGATACATCCATGTACCTCACGACCACCTTGCCTATCGCTATGAGTTCCTCAAGGTGATCGGCAAAGGTAGTTTCGGACAAGTGGCAAAGGTTTACGACCACAAGTTACAGCAGCACCTCGCCTTGAAGATGGTGCGCAACGAGAAACGCTTCCATCGGCAAGCTGCTGAGGAGATCCGAATTCTGGAGCACCTGAAGAAGCAAGACAAGACAGGCAGCATGAACGTAGTCCACATGTTGGAGAATTTCACCTTCCGCAATCACATATGTATGACTTTTGAGCTGCTTAGCATGAATCTGTATGAGCTCATCAAACGCAACAAGTTCCAGGGTTTCAGTCTTCCGCTGGTACGCAAGTTTGCACACTCCATTCTCCAATGCTTGGAAGCGCTCCATCGCCATAAGATCATCCACTGTGACCTGAAACCAGAGAATATCTTACTGAAGCAGCAAGGCAGGAGTGGGATCAAGGTCATTGACTTCGGCTCCAGCTGTTTCGATCACCAGCGTGTCTACACGTATATCCAATCCCGCTTCTACCGTGCACCCGAAGTCATCTTGGGATCACGATATGGAATGCCTATAGACATGTGGAGCTTTGGTTGCATTCTGGCAGAGCTACTTACCGGATACCCTTTGTTTCCTGGTGAAGATGAAGGTGACCAGCTGGCTTGCATGATGGAGCTACTGGGTATGCCACCTCAGAAACTGCTGGAACAAGCCAAGCGTGCCAAGAACTTTATCAGTTCTAAAGGCCACCCACGCTACTGCACGGTCAGCACACTTAGCAATGGCACCGTAGTCCTCAACGGGAGCCGTTCTCGCCGAGGAAAAATGCGAGGTCCCCCAGGAAGCAAGGAGTTTGGGGCAGCCCTCAAAGGCTGTGATGACTCCACATTTATTGACTTTCTGAGGAAGTGTCTGGATTGGGACCCTAGTACTCGAATGACACCAGTTCAGGCCTTAAGACACCCCTGGCTCTACAAGAGACTCCCTAAGCCTGTACCTGGTGGTGAGAAGTCCATGGTGCCCAAGCGGATCACAGAGCACAGCACCTCTTTCCCTACTATCATCTCCAAGGTACCCCCTGTCACGGGCTCGACCAACAACAAACTGCGGACCACAATGATGGGGGACTCCACTGGAAGTATACCTTTTCGCACAGTGCTGCCGAAGCTTGTTTCATAGAGATTCCTTAGCTTTTCAGGGATAAAGACATATGTAGCAGTTTTAGAAGTTTTGGTTGGTTTTTCTAAACGAGTGTCAGAACTCAGTTTTAGTTTTTAATGAAATGTAACAAGCAAAATCAATTTTATACAACTATACTGTGTTTTAATCAAATGGCCTTCAGAGTGTAGAATTCAAAGTTGACATCAGGGCTGTTTTTTTACACCTTGGTCTTGAATTGAGTGCTGTTGATTGGAGTGGGTGAAATTTTGATGCTGACTGCTCATCCTGTCCTTTCTAAAGTTTACACTACTTCTGCTCAGACAAACGTACAACTTTTTGCATCTCTAAGGGCTTGTGTGTATGACTCTTCGTATACTTTTTAAGGGCTTAAAGTGGATTTTTGTAGTTTTAGGTTGAACATCTGACTCTAATTTTCATTTAAAATCATTTTTAAATGTCTGTTTGGCCCATGTTATCATCTTATGTCACTTGCATACCAGTGAGAGGTCAAACTCTGAGCTATTTCTGTCCACAACTGTTCATTTTTATTTTTTAAAAAGCTTTTGCTTTGGATCAGTTACCCTAGAACAAGATGAAGAAAGTTATATTTGTTTGTAAGTGGTAAAGTAATGCAGGTCACAGTGCTGTTTTATGGCTCCCATTCCTGGGAGGTATTGGGAAAGAGGGACACAACTTAAGTGTCGTAGGAGTGTGTTTTTATCAGTGCTGTTTTGAAAGATATTGGTCAGGTTTCACATGAAGGCAACAGGCAGTATCACGTGTTTGTCTGTACATGGCGGTATGTATTTCCCTGAAGCTGGTTGGGGGAAGGGAATTGTTGAATTTCAACAACAGTGTGCTGTTTGCACAAAGTGATGAGGGATACCAAACAGCTAGTGTAAGGATTCATAAACATATTCAAATTACTAGCTAACAAAAGGTAGATGACATGCATCCTTCGGGATTCTGTTTGTCCTATGAACCTCTCCCTTGTCCAATAGTTTCCAGTGTTTAGTTTTTGTTTTGCTTGCAACTACAGCAACTATTCTTGTCATTCATACTGTGAGAAGATATGAAAAAACAGTAAAATGACTGAATGAAGATATAATGCAGGGTCATTCCCCTCCCCCAGATCTCAGCATCAGTATATAGAGTGGATAATTTCCATTAATTGTGTGGTCTGAAATATCTCTTCACAGAGTCCTATTTTGTTCCCTTTCACTCTTAGAATCTCATTCTTTATACAGTCGAGCACGCAGCACATTCACCCACCCACAGTGGCACTGGTCCGTGTCCGTACTTAGAGTATTTGTCCATGTGAACCCCCTATTAGGACAAACAATATATGCATTTAATAGTTCGGAAGGTATGATTTAATGTAAGCATGTTTTTTGACACTGCCTCACTCGTTCTAGCTGTGAATTGAACACCTAATGCTTAGAAGCTAATTGTTGCAAGGTAAGACACTAATCTGCTAAAGGACTGTGAAAATGAACGGCTCTTAACCCATTGGCCCTTACAATTGTATGCAAAGCATTTGTGTGCTACCTGGACCAAGTGGATACCAGGCAAGTAGTTGTAAAAGTCCTCTTAATTGGAAAAACAACATTGTCTTTTCACGCCTCTTTCTCAGGTTTTAACCATCCTTTGGGATTTAATGGACATTAATATATGATTCCACACACCTAGCTGGTGATATGGCACTCAATAAAGCTAGGTTTCAGAAAAACGTTATAGCTTTAGAGAAGTTGGTGCTCAAATTAGACTATAAACTTCATAATCATGTTTGGGTTCATTCGTGGTCTACTGCAAAGTTTCAGCTGTTCTGTGTGCTGTTGAAATACATCAGGGAAAAGTGTCCAGGCAAAAGTGGGTTTAGTGTTGTTTTTCTACCTCTTTCTTGCTTGTGAAATCCATCTTGTATGCTCTAGAGAGATCTCTACCACACCGCATCTCACTTCAGATCTTTCTTCTTCGCTTCTGCGTTCCCGCCTGTTTATTTGTGTTATCATGAATTTTTCACCAAAGCACCCGTTCACTTAGTTGTCTCTTTGTGGTTCATCTCAGTGCGTGGTCTCCTCGGTTTGGGGAGTAATCTAGTCTTGTGCCTTTAACTGAACACACTTGACTAAATCAACGCTAAGCAAGGGATGACTAATGTTTCTCTTCCAGTTTTAATGGTCAGGTTTTTGTATTGCTTTTATTTCACCCTTTTATAGAGTTTTTACTGTTACTTGTGTTTTAAAGAGAAGTGAAAGAGATAATGATGTAATTTTCCTTCAGACTTTGTTGACTGTTGGCCATGTGGTTCAGAGCATGATAATCACAGAACGCATGAAAATTAGTGAAACGTGTAAATGACAAGATTTAAATAAGGACAGTGTGTGTGTGTAAGTAACCAAATGAGCTTGTATTAGTTTCTTTTCTAAAAAAAAAAAAATAATAATAAAAAAAAATAATAAAATTATTACCAGTCTTTTGTTTGAAATTTGTTTGTTTTTTGATTTTGTGTTTTTTCTAACATTCAAAGGTTAGTTTACTCAAAAATGAGAATTGTCATTTGCTATTTGGTCAAGTGGAAATGTCAGACTTCTCTCTGGCAATGTATGCTGGACATTTCCGATCATGAAGCCTGTATACACTGCTTCTTTACAAACATCTACCTGAACACACCTATGAAATACAATAATTATTTAAGTAGGAATGTGCACTGAAACATTGTTAGAATTTGTACATTCTTTGCATACTTTTATTATTCATCACACCAGTGTGCATAACTTCTAGAAGTCATAATCTGTGTTTGCGTAAGTAATGTAACTGTCTTTCTTGTTCAGAGTATTTAAGAGGGGTGCTTTGTGCAGGTCCACACATCTGTAGTTTTAATAAACTCAAAGTCAGTCTCATGTAAGCAAACCTGGTCTCATTTAAATACTGATGTTCATAAACAACAGCTTTACCTTATTTACAGTGTGAACAGATGGGCACATCACCTGTGTTTCTGACTGCATATCTGAATAGTGTGTACATGTGCGAGATATAAAATCAAATCAGGCAGCTTGTGCATAGTAATCTAGTTCATGTGGATTTGGTTATGCTGTTTTCAGTAGCTAAAGTTTTGTCTTGTTTTCATGTCCCCTTTCCCAATCCTTGTAAAACTGAAATTATACATTCAAATGGCAGTACTGGTTTGGTTGAATGTTCAAGCTTTATAGATTATCCCAGACACAAAAGTAGGTCATAAGACAAAGTGATGTGGAGAAACTGTGGCTGAAAACAGTCATAGGAGATCTGGATATATTCAAAATTAGACATTGTTTGTCGATAAGGCAATATATGAATGTGTTTTTTAAACTGTGATCTCCAGGCTCACTGAAACTTGTTGAAAGTCCCCTGAGGGCAGCTGCAGAGAAGGCAAACCGGTTGGTTGGTATATTTACATGTGATGAGCTCACAAACATGCCACAATATTAGCATGTTCAAAGCGGATGTGTCCTATACAAGAACAGCATGAAAAGTTATTTAATCATTTCATGTACCAATATCCCTCTTAGTTAGGTTATAATTTGTCATATTAGGTGATTTCAAAGGGTCTTAGAACATTTGTAATATCCAAATCAATGCAATCACTGTGCTTTCCCAAGTGATGTGAGCATCAGGTCCAAAAATATGTGATGTATTTCTCCAAACACATAATATTACGAATTCAAGAGAACTCCATTATATTTACCCTTCTCCTGTTTCTTTCCACCTACTACTGATTTACATGAAAGAGCTTTGAAACATGTTGTTTGCCTAACCTCATAAAAGCAGAAATATCTTTTGTTATTAAGCTGTTCTAAGAGAGTTTTTAACAACCATAGTTGGGTCATTTGTCTTCTACGGCTAACATTTAGCAAATAGTTTTCAGGGTAGGCATAGTGTACAGGTATGTAATTTTACATACATCCACCATTTAGTTTGAAAGGTGTCTGAGAAGTACATTTACACTGAAAAAATCAATGAGATGTTACCCAGATGATGTGTATGTTGTATAAGCTAAAGTTGTTGTTAGCTTTAGCACATGCTACAAAACAACACATATTGTCTGTGATTTTTCTGATCATGAACACTTCAAAATGGATTTAAAATGTTAATGTAATATTTAACATGGTACTACCCTTTGAAATTTAGTAGAAGTACCTGTAGTACATTCATTAATTGAGACACGGAACGTGCATTTGGGATTAATCAGAGCAGCTGTGTGAACAAAATCCTGTCTGGGACAAGTCATGACCGTCTCTTTGCCAGTATTCAGCGTGTCCAAACAGGCTCAGAACAACAGTGCATCAAGGTAGCCACTTGTTTCGTTGAGACGACAAGGTTGATTTAGTTTCACAGAACTGTCCTGCTAGAAGAGAGCAGATTAAGTCAATCCCATTAAGGATCCAACATACTGAACGTATGACCCATATGGACTCTTTGGTGACCAGGCAAAGAATGGTCCAAGTAGTCCCATCCTCTCTCTTTTTACCCTTTGTGTCAGGGACAGTCTTCCAGCCTGAGGGTTTTACAAAGACTTAGTCCTGTGACCATATGGAGCCTTCACGGGGGATTGTAGACCAGCCGTTGTGGTAATAGTGTGACCGTTCTTTAATGTTACAGAGGAGTATGCCGAGGAAATACCAAATTCTACAATCCTCTAATTAATATACATGTATCCAACTTTTCCCTGTGTAACTGATAAATGCCGCTATGATGGATTCTGACTTCCATTTGGGTGTACGGTCTCAATAGAAATAAAGGTTAAAATGGGGTAAAAAAAAAAAAAAAAAGACCAAATTAATTAAACTAAAACTTTTTCAATAGAACTAAATATAAAAATGTGCACAGGGTTAAACTGTGCTGTTGTTGGCTGCCACAGTAACAGCAATAGAAAGGAATTCCTGTAAAGTACTTATTTTGCGTAGCAGTATATCTGTTTTTGTCCGACGCCGTATGCTTTGCATAAATGATGACAAAAGAAAACGAGCACGGCCTAAAGCGCTTTAGTTAAAATACTGTGTGTGAAATAATTAAATAATGCATGCTCTTTTCATTTTGTATACAAAATACCGCAAACTTCGCCCCGACTGGGAGCTGTATCTATGTGCGCTCTTTTTTTTTTAATGCAGCTTCATGTCATCTTCCCACTCATTAAACTATGACATGTGAGTTACTGCAAAACAGACGGTCATTGCGACACTGTAGTGATGAATCTATGGTGCCATGTGCTTTTTAAAACCATTTTCATAGGTTTAATGTCCTTGGCTTGGAAATTTATTTGACTAGAAACACCAGAGACCAGAAATGTAAAGTACCGTTCCAGTCGGGTGAGACTTCCAGAACAACAATTTACAAATAATTTACTCACCCTCTTGTCATCCACGATGTTCATGTCTTTCTTTCTTCAGTCGTAAAGAAATTATGTTTTTTGAGAAAAACATTTCAGCAATTTTTCCCATATAATGGACTGATATGGTGCCAGGGTTGCCAACTTTTAAGTTCAGCTTGGAGTGAGATTTTTTTTTGTTTTGGAGTGGGGGATTGGGTTGGGGGGAGGGGTGGCAATCTCGATTCCATATCTATTTATATGTATATACTGTACATATAAGGGGATAAAAATGCAGCTGAATGATTTTTTAGCACAATTTTAAACTTATACAAGTATCATTTAAAAAAGGTATTAAAAGATGTAAGGTATTAACTTTTTAAATTTCACATTTAAAAATATAGTGTGAAATTATTAATTCAAATGAAAAACTTAAAAATAAGTAAGCAAGTATGACCTGCAATATTCTAGATACATGTATATTTTGTAGTGAATTTAGCTCAACAGGGACAATGTATATAAATAATTACAATTAATTATGATTAATTACAATTATTTATATCAGCTGCCAGTAGTAACTGTAGCAGAATTAATTTTCCATCAACTAATCTGTTTGTCCAGCGAACATTCAGTATAATTTTTATATCAGCTCTAAGAAATGATATTTTCTTGGCCACGGAAAATAACTTTCTTAAAGTACCATTGCATTAGAGCGTGTAGCTCGAATCGGAATCTTAAAGGGATATTCATTTGCAAGGCAGAATCAGAATCAAAACTCATGTAATTTGTGCACAAGAGTTTTATTAACGAAGAACTAACACATAACTAATCTAAACAAACAAACATG
>JAHKKF010506247.1:0-11111 GCA_019740295.1 Labeo calbasu
TTACTAATAGCTGCCGCTGCCGCTGCTGAACTTGACGCGGATCTGACGCTGCTTTAAATGGGACTCATAAATAATAACTACTTACATGCAGTTTTAAGGCAGCTTTACATCACCTTTTTATGTCTTAACTGACGACATAACTATGACACTGCATACTCGTAGTTTAATTTGGGTTATATGTAATATGATACAGCTCTTTAATATAGCCTAATACAGAACACGCCGGCACATTTGTACATGCACTTGAAGAGCATGTGCTACGAGCACAGTATAATGGCTGACAGGACAGGAAGATTCCTTTTTTGCTGACATATAGCCTGACGACAACTCATCTGACCACAGTTCACTGATGTTCCACTGAAGCTCCTCGTTTGACGCGCCTGGCGCTGAGTTGAAGCTGGAGCACGCTTCTGAAAAGTCTCCTGTTTAATGCGCTCGTAAAGACGTTCAACGTCTAAACATACATAATTCTTTAACAGTGGGGTGGCCAAACCTAGCCCCACCCCTTTGTTAATTGCGTTAAATATTTTTAACACGTTGAAATGAAAAAATTAATCACCTGTGTTAACGCGCTAATTTTGACACCACTAAAAATATATATAAGTAATGTAATTTATTTTGTTTTTAGTAATTTTACTTTTTTTTTTTTTTTTGGACAAGGAAGCGAAGTGGGAGAGAGAGAAGGGGGCGGGATCGGGAAAGGTCTTCGAGCCAGGATTCGAACTCTGGACACCCATAGCGCAATAGCGCTGTGTGTCGGCGCGCTGCCCACAAAGCTATCGGCGCCAACGTAATTTTACTCTTTAATCTTATCGTAGTTTAGTTAGTTGTAAAATGTAAATATTTAGTAGTAAAATGTAATCGTTGCGGTTAATAATAACAACACCGATGTAATATAAAATTCATAAACTGATAATTGATTCCTAGCAATGAAACCAACTTTGCAGGTTTGCAGTACACTGGAAACATTTGTAGGGGAAATTTGTGCATTAAAGGTTTTTCTGAAAAATGGTACGTACTTTGTATCATCGGCCACCTCTACCTCAGCAGGGGCAGTTATGGGAGCGTTGGAGTGTCCCGCCGTGGGATCGTCTGTATTCACTTCTCCGTTGGTTGAGCTCATAACCTGAACATTAATTTAAGGCAGCAGGCAATGAGTTAGACTGATTTAATAAAAACACAAAACCAATTTCATCTAACTTACTTCACATTTTACAGTTCATGTAACTCAGGTTGGAGCTTAGTAACCTATTAAGGACGCTTTTTTAAATAATTAAACTGTTCAAAATCAGGTTGCTCAGCACCAACCAGGGAAGGTTAAGAAAGCGGGGAAATGTAAAATGAAAAAACAGCGCTTGGTTAGATAATGGAAATACACCAACACAGAAAATGTTCAAGTTTAATTGGAAATCTTGGGACTAATACATTTTTTAAATGAAAATTTACAGTCTTTATAACTGAAACTACACAAGCAAACATCCGTTTGTCTTGCTTAACTATTTATATACAACACAAGCAGTATTTTCACACTGAAGTCACCAGATCCCAAGCCTAACCATCAAGAGCGTGCAAGTGATGTGTGTTAGACAAAGGCAAGAGAGGAAACGACCATTTGAGTGTTTACAGCTGGAAAATGGATAGAGGTGTCTCAAGTGAGAGGATGAAGAAACAGAAAGACAAGAACAGAGAAAGGAAGAGATCGACACCAACGGCATGCAGTACTGCGCAAACACCCAGTACCTGGACAGAGCCCCCCAGCCTATCGGCCGTGAGGTGCGACCCCAGAAGCTCCCTGTTGGTCACGGGAGTGGGCTGGGACTCACTTCCTTTAGGTTCTGGAGACTGGCATGACAGCGATGGGAGGGAAGGGGGTGGGGAGTGGCAAAGGGCATAAGAGATGTTTTTGAAAAGAGGTGAGGGTGTAAAGAAAAAAAGAACAGAACGAGTTTAAAGAGGAACGCCTTTCATGCACAAGCAGACTCTTCTAGCTAACAGGATAGAGGTGGAAACAAAAGTGTGAGTGAAAAAACAAGAGAGCACGCCACATGCAGAGATGGAGAGGGAAGCTAAGCTCTTATCTTCCACAAACAGCTCTAGCCAATCATATCAAAACTTGTATACAACAGACTTTATTTATCTAAGGGACTGTGACCAAGACATGGAAATACCACTGTCTAAAAGAATGACAGCATTTGAGGAAATGACAGTCTAGCAAAAACTACTCTGGTTGCAGGAAGTTGTTTCGGGATTGTTGATGAGTGAAACAAAAAGATATTGTTGGCATGGTTTAAAAGAGAATCATAAAACATTAAGATAACATTTATAAAATTAAACACTGCATGAAGCAATGTTTCTCCAAAAATAACCAAAGAAAACAAAAAAAGGAAGCTGGTACTTAAAAGTAATAATTGTGACCCCTCTTCCTCTTTTACATCAACAAGGATCTGACTGTAAAACTGAAAGTGAAATATGTCCAATATAATAAATATTGTATATATTAAAAAAAAAATCAATTTAAAAAAAGTTAAGCAAAATTACTTTGTCAAATTGACAAATAATTGACAAATAAACATTTTTAAATTGGTTAATGTTTAAAAATAGTTAAATTAACAATAAATTCAGAAATCATTTAAAAAATGCTAGTGCAGTTCACACGATTATAATAGAAATTAAATTACAAAATAAAAATTATTCCATTCAAAACATGAATAATGGTTAAATTAACAATTTAACTGTTCAGTTTTAACAGTTCTTTTTCATTGATTAATTAAAGGAAAAGTCCACTTCCAGAACAAAAATTTACAGATAATTTACTCAAACCTCGTCATCCAAGATGTTCACGTCTTTCTTATTTCACTCGATAAGAAATTATGTTTCTTAAGGAAAACATTCCTGAATTTTTCTCCATATAGTGGACCTTAATGGTTTCCCCAAGTTTGAACTTCCAAAATGTAGTTTAAATGCAGCTTCAAATGCTCTAAATGATCCCAGCCAAGGAAGAAGGGTCTCATCTAGCGAAACGATTGGTCATTTTTGAAACAAATTGATAATTTATTTACTTTTTAACCTCAAACGCTCGTCTTGTCTAAGTCTGCGTGTACTCTGTTTTTTTTCCGGTTCAATACGGTCAATACAGTTAGAGCATGTCAAAAAACTCCCATCTCATTTTATTTCCCAACTTCAAAATCGTCCTACATTGCTGCAGAAGTATGCAGCAGAGAAGATACAACGCCCTTTACAAAAAAGGTAAAACAGCAATGTATGATGATTTTGACATTAAGGAAGAAACGAGACGGGAGTTTTTCTACATACCTAACTGTATTGACCATGATTACACAGACTACGCATGCGCATCACAGAGACCAGACAAGAAAATTCAGGAATGTTTTCTTCAAGAAACAATTTCTTATCGACTGAAGAAAGGAAGACATAAACATCTTGGATGACAAGGGGGTGAGTAAATTATCTGTAAATTTTTGTCTTTATTTTTTTTTAAAGTGGCACTCAAAGCAATTAAACTACAACTTATCACCTGACCATATACTTTAAAACTGCACAAAAAAGGCAGTGTAATTTACAACAGCATGAGGATATAGTAACTTTTATCCCACCTGGTTTTTGGTCTGTGGTTGTGCTTTGTCTCTGCTGCTAGGCTGCAGAGGTGTGTCACTAGGCATGGGTCCTATTGGAGTCGGCTGTATAGACACATAAAAAACTCAAAATCCATGTACTCTTTTACATCATATACAAGTGATTTATGATCAGGGGAGCACATAAGTTTTTATCCAGGTTCTTGTAAGAGTACCTAGAGATTTAGTTTGGTCCTCACACTGAACATAGTGTGACCCATTAAATATAAAAAATAAATTAAATAAATATAGTCCAATGATATCATTATCACTATTATTAGATTTAAATAAAATAAACAAAATAATACAGTGTGTTAATACTATTATGTTGTGTAATAAAAAGGAGTATTAAATAAAAAATACAATAATTTTATAGTAAACTTTCAAATCTGAAATGAGAAAGCTTTTATTTTGGCAAGCTGAAGGCAAGTATACATCACTGATCTATATATAATGTTCTCTATTATAATTCAGTGGTGTATATATACGCACTCCCGGGTTTAGCGCTTTTAATTGAATAGCGTTCAGTGAATAAAATGTCACCTTTTTGCACCGTGCTTTGAAAACGGCAGCGAATATCCTAGAATTATGCTTTCAGTTTGAATAGAAGTCTTACACAGTATTACAAATGCGTGCTCTGAACTTATTTTCACAGAGCATTTCTTACGTGGACCTGCGGACCACTTATGTGCACCCATTTATGATATGACGTCCAATTAGACTTACCAGCGGCTTACCGACCCAGTCATATTCATAGTCAAAGACATAACCATTTCTGTCAAAGAGGTCTGTAAAGAGTTTTCTCAAGTACTCGTAATCTGGTCTTTCAAAGAAATCCAGTCTCCGCACGTAGCGCAGGTAGGTGGCCATTTCTTCTGTGAAAGAATGTCAAAGTTAAGGCAATGCACTGGAGGTGAGAGAGCACAAAATATGTGGCCATTTGAAAAAGAACCTGCTTACCAGGGAAACTCTCGCAGAGCACTTCTATAGGGGTTGCCCTTTTGGTATCTCCAATTTTCTGATAGCGCTCCTTCAGTGTGTCAGCCTTAATGAATGAAATGGGATGACAAGAAGGATAAGAACATTTTGGGAACCCATAAAGACATTTGTTCAGTAAACTGCTCTCTTTTATACTATTAGCAATAACACTTTATTTCACGGTCCTGTGCGGCACGTACAGTCGAGGTTAAAAGTTTACATAAACCTTGCAGAATCTGCAAAATGTTAATTATTTTACCAAAATAAGAAGGGTTCATACAAAATGCATGTTATTGTTTATTTCGTAGTGACCTGAATAAGAGTTTTCACATAAAAGACATTTACATATAGTCCACAAGAGAAAATAATAGTTGAATTAATAAAAAAAAAAAATGACCCTGTTCAAAAGTTTACATACGCGTGATTCTTAATACTGTTGTTACCTGAATGATGCACAGCTGTGTTTTTTGTTTAGTGATAGTTGTACATAAGTCCCTTGTTTGTCCTGAACAGTTAAACTGTCTGCTGTTCTTTAGAAAAAATCCTTCAGGTCCCACAAATTCTATGGATTTTCAGCATTTTTGTGTATTTGAACCCAACTCAACAATGACTATATGATTTTGAGATGCATCTTTTCACAATGAGGACAACTGAGGGACTCGTATGCAACTATTACAGAAGGTTCAAATGCTCACTGATGCTCCAGAAGGAAAACCATACATTAAGAGCTGGGGGGTGAAAATGTTTTGGATTTGAAGATCAGGGTACATTGAACTTATTTTGTCTTCTGGGAAACATGTAAAAATCTTCTTTAGCTTGTGTAGGGCAGTACTAAATGAGAAAAATATGATATTTAGGCAAAATAAAAAAAAACAGGTACACATCTTCACTCTGTTCAAAAGTTTATACCCCTGTGTATCAGTAAGCATTTGACCTTAATGTAATACTTGCATCCTCAGTGTGAAAAGATAGACCTCAAAAATCATATAGTCATTGTTGGAAAGGGTTTAAATACACAAAAAGGCTGAAAAACCAAATAATTTGTTGTAATTTAATGATTTTTCTGAAAAACAGCTAGCATGAACAACAATCACTGAACAAAAAAATCAATAATTAATTTAAAAATAAATAAATAAATAAAAAGCAGCTGTGAATCATTGAGGTAACAACAGTATTAAAAATCACGTGTATGTAAACTTTTGAACAAGGTAATTTTTTATAAATTCAACTATTATTTTCTCTTGTGGACTATATGTAAACATCTTTTATGTGAAACATCTTGTTCAGGTCAGTACTAAATAAAAAAAAATAACATGCATTTTGCATGATTCTTCTTATTGTGGTAAAATGGGTACTTGACGTATCAATGGTGTGACAGAAAAATGTAAAACAAAAAAAACAAACAAAGAACTAACACTGAAGATAAACCCCTCTCATGCTATTTGTAACTAAGAATGAAGATACATTTTTCTCTTGTTATTTGTATGTTAATTTTTTTTTTCCTACATTTTTGATATGTCACACCACAGGACACAGTCCAATTTTTATTTGTCAACTACCCAAATAATTAACATTTTCTAGGCTTTCATTCACCTTCAGAACACAAATTAAGATATTTTACTGGTGAAATCCTACAGCTTTCTGACCGACATGTTTAAGGCCAAGAAAGGCAGTCTTTAAAACAGTCCATGTGACATCAGTGGTTCAACTTTAATGTTACGAAGCTATGAGAACACTTTTTATACGCAAAAAAAACAAACATAACTTCTCTTCTGTGTCAGTTTTCTTGTCTATGCAGAGTCAGAAAGCTTTGGACTTCATCAAAAATATCTTAATTTGTGCTCTGAAAATGAAAAAAGGTCTTATGAGTTTGGAACGATATGAGGGTGAGTAATTAATGACAGTATTTTCATTTTTGGATGAAATATCCTTTTAATATAGTGGGAACTGTGTAATAGGCTAAATTATGATTAGTATCTGTCATTCAAAAGGAAATTCACAGGTCTTTTTTTTTCCCTTTAGACTATAAACCAGATACCAAAAGCTGTAAACAAACATTTTTAAACATCTCTCTTCAGTCTTTTAAATAGGTCAGCTTATCAAGGCTGTATAGCTATTGGTTATTCTGCTGACTTTCCATGATAGTGACAGATAGTGAGGCTCATGACTGTTTCAGACATTAGCTGAGTGAGATAAGACTCTAAAACCTGAAAGATAGCATCAAAACACAGTTAAAAGAATAAAACTGAATGGAGGGGAAACTCTGGCCATAGATTTTTACCCATTTGCCCTACTTGACGTCTCAGTTTTTATTTGCAGAACTCAAATATACAATAAACTATGTTATAAGACAATCAAAGAAAATGTAACAAAATAAAACAAACAGCATTTTTCTAAAATGGTATCATTTTCACAGTTAAAATCTGTTTTTGAAACATTGAAATGCACGAAGGCAGCAAGTATTTGTTTCACTCCACCTACAACAATACCTTTAAACCTTGCCAGGGCAGACTGCCTCGTAGAAAGTACATAAACATATGACCCAGCGCCTCCAAGTCGTCCCGCCTGCTTTGCTCTGCAAGATAAAAAGACATGCAAAATTATGAAACTGCTAGCTACACTAGAATCTGTCTTCAGTCAGACAAGAGTCTTAATTCAGAATATAAAAAATCCAGTGCAAAATCCACCTACATCTTACCAACGCACCATGGTTAAATCGAAGTTCTGTCGCTGAGCCTGTAGAGATTTGTCACCAACGGCTAAGCTAGGTTTTAAGACGTACTTTAGTCTTTATCCCCCATGAAATTCTAATAACCCTTCCTAAGCCCTAATAGAGCAAATCTTTCCTGTGTGTGTGGCTCTTACCCTTCCCCAGGTGTGTGTTGATGCTCATGTAGCGAGCTGTCCCCGTTAAGCTCTTGTGCTCCCTGTAAGGGATGTGTTTTTTGGTCTCAGGGTCAATATATTCTTTGGCAAGCCCAAAGTCGATGATGTGGATCGTATGTTGCCTCTTGGTCCCTGGCCGGCCCACCAAAAAGTTCTCTGGCTTAACGTCCCTGTAGATCAGACTTCTTGTGTGCACATACTCCATCCGTGTGATCTATGATGGAGATACATGTTGTATTGGAACTAATCGATTTATTCTT
The DNA here is from genome assembly GCA_019740295.1 of Labeo calbasu. Lineage (NCBI taxonomy): Eukaryota > Metazoa > Chordata > Actinopteri > Cypriniformes > Cyprinidae > Labeo > Labeo calbasu. The sequence goes on from JAHKKF010506247.1 coordinate 7,754, forward strand.
TTTATACAAAGTGAGTAAGAGATCACACTGACCAGCTGAATTGCGATCATCAGGACGGTCTTGAGAGAAAAGGTTCTATCGCAGAGGTCAAACAGGTCCTCCAGACTGGGGCCGAGCAGCTCCAGCACCATGGCATTGTATTTCCCACAAGGCCCAAAGTAGTACACCTGAGGAACACCCTCTAAACAAACACACATATGCAGTTAGAAAACAATTTCACAGAGTTCTGAAATAGAAGTACAAACTGGCAGTTTAGCACAGTATTAACTAAAATGAGATTTCTTAATAAGATTACATAAAGGCAAAGCACAATAATCTATTGTTTTGTGGTGTTTGGCATTCTTGGAAGTTTTAGGAGCAATTATTAGGTCATATGAGGTAGACACGAATCTATTTCTCTTGATGTACGCCACATGTTTGTGTATGATAGGTATTACAGAGAAACAGATAAAGGGTACAGACTTTAAATGGGCTGGGAATCACATTGTGATTGCTTCAATCATTTTAAAGGATTAGTTCACTCCTGATTTAAAATTTCCTGATAATTCACTTACACCATTTCGTGATGTTCATGTCTGTCTTTCTTCAGTCAAAAAGAGATTTTGAGGAAAGGTTTAGGAGGAACATAACATATAGTTTTTCTCCATATATAGTGGACTTTTATGGGGATTAACAGGTTGAAGGTCCAAAATGCATTTTTAATGCAGCTTTAAAGGGTTTTACATGATCCCAGCTTAGGAATACGGGTATTGTCTAGTGAAACTATTTTCTTAAAGAAATAATTTATATACTTTTTAAAGAGCAGGTCATGCGAAAAATATATTTTTTGCCATTTGTAATGTTATCTATCCTTCAATGTAAACGGTCTGCAAAGTCGTTAATCAAAAAAGTGCATGACGAACAAAGAATGTTTCTTGACAGAAAGAGTCAACTCAGAACCGCCTTAACGAGTCGTCATATTTTCGAATCTTCTTCCTGTTACCGATATACGTAACTAGGTAACGCATTTGCATAATCACCACCTGCCCGTAAAATACAAACACTCTAACCTGCCCACAAACACTTCTGCTAGTTAGTGTGTTTACATCATGTCGAGAAGATGCTGTGAACTGCACTGTGAAAGCAATTTTGTTTTTATTGCCAAAATATGATGATGTGAATCGGAGCCTAAATTTGTTTTGTTTTTCGCACGGTACTGCAGTAATACAAATCAAACATTTTGCTGTGTCCTGTCAAGGACTGCTTCTCTAATCTTTGAAAATTCAAAGCGGGACTTGTCTATGAAGGATGAGTCCGCACCTTCTTTATTTGGACCAACAGGCCTCTCCAAACCACAGGGCTGGGTGATATGGACAAAAAAAATTATCAAGATATATATTTTTTTTCCATATCAGTCGATATCGATAATTATCACGACAAATGTCAAATTTTTATTTCTTTCAATTTTAAAGGCCGATTTTTTTCTCTCCAATGTGAAAGTCGTAAAAAACAGATGGTTAATTGTTGGTTTTAAACTATTTTTTATGATCAGAACATGACAAACACTTCATGTTTCTGAATTCTTTACACTTTTCCAGTCATTTTTCCTTAACAAAATAAATTTAAAATAATTTCTTAGTTCTACATGTTCTAAGGAGTAATATTGTTTCAAATCAAGAAACAGGTTTGAGCCTGCTCATAATATTAATAATAATATAAAACTTGTTTTTGTCTCTTAGAAATATACATTTGATAGTAGCTTGAGTTAGGATGCATATGTAGATGTATGTTCATTATCAATATCCCGTAACATCAGTAAAAATTGTAGCAACCTCAATTTTTTATGGTGAAATTTAATTATTCTGACTGTTTTTTCTTTTAATTAACCATTGGTCTTCGATAGAAGCATACATTTAGATCATGATAATCACAGTTAAAAACACAAATATAGCATCTCAATACCATGGTAAAAATCTAATATGGTTACTTCTGACTGTATCGTTGCGCACAGCGTTTCTCCTGTTTGTTAGCGCTGTATCATCTGGCTATAAACAGAGCTATTTGTATTCTTCGCCAAATTCAAGCGCTTCACACTGGATCTCACAGCGCTGTTTAGTGGTCACATGACTGAGACTCATCAGTGTGATGAGTTAGCAAACCGTACCGCCGTACTGCCGTTTGAACTTTGATCCAAGAGGATAAACGATCAAATGATTAGTGCTCTTTCGTCCCGCCTTTGCCGCATAAACATTATTTTGAATGGTTATCGAACTCGTTATCATTTATCAAGCAAATTTATATCACGTGATAGTTATCATTATCGATTTATCACCCAGCCCTATGATTAATACGTTATGTGTACATTTTCAACTCAGTCATTAATATATATAAGTTTTTTGTGCTAAAATGTGATGTATACCTAGTGCTGCTTTAGGTTTTCCAGGTAAACCACGATATTACTGTCTTAATGAAGTAGTTCTTATAATCTGATGTGAATCCACTATTTCCTAAGAATGTGTTGATTCATGTAGACTGTCGTTGTACTAATTACTAAATATTCTAATAAACTAATTCTAATTATTAAAGAATGTAGACATATTTTGGTTTACAAACTGCATTTTTTCATCAGTTAGTCACGTTAGCACTCGGCTAACGTATCCACCATTATTGTTTTGTGAAGTCTTATCTAGCGTAATGATCGGTTATTTAAATAAAAATAATACAATTTATATACGTTTTAATGGCAAACGCTCATGTTGTCTTACTCTGCCTGGACTGTTTTTGTTCTGGTTCATGACAGTTAAGGTATGTCAAAAAACTCCCATCTCATGTTCTTCCTCAACTTCGAAATCGTCCTATATCGCAGTTTTATGTTTTTTGTTAAGGGTCTTTGATCATCTTTGCTTGTTCACTTTGCAAAGACTGGGTCAGAACTTCTGCAGTTATGTAGGATGATTTTGAAATGATTTTTGACGACTGAAGAAAGAAAGACATGAACATCTTGGATGACAAGGGGATGAGTAAATTATATGTGAATCTTTGTTTTGGCAGTGGGCTTCTCCTTTAAATGTATATTTTGAGAAAATTACAGCGTTTTCTCACCGTATATGAAATTTAAACCTTTTGTAAAGGACTCCAACACTATATTAGGACACTTTAAAATACCATATGACCTGCTCTTTAAAGGGGTCATCGGATGCCCATTTTCCACAAGYTGATATGATTCTTTAGGGTCTTAATGAAAAGTCTCTAATATACTTTGATTAAAAATTCTCAATGGTTTTGTAAAACAACACCCTTTTTACCTTGTCAAAATGAGCTCTGCAAAAATCATCTCATTCTAAAGGGTTGTTCCTTTAAATGCAAATGAGCTCTGCTC
>JAHKKF010506249.1:0-25163 GCA_019740295.1 Labeo calbasu
CATCTCTGCTCCCTTTTACCATCCTTACTTCGTCTCCTGCTTCTGCTCTTCACTTTCATTGGCTTTTTCCTCAGTCAACTTCTTGGCTAATAGAAGACTGTTAATAGTGTTTTGGGTATTTTTGGGTACCAGACAAGACCTCCTGTTAACAGGGTTTGGGTATTAGACTGCTCTGCTGACAAGTTGTTCTATCACCGGACAAACTGCTATTTTCTGATGGGATCTGGCGTCCAGGGTTGGATCTTTTTTGTCTAGGCATGGAGACAGCGATCTAACAGTAACGTCACATGCACATGCATATACTACAGTAGCAACATGCTTACTCATGTTAACAACATGCAAAAACATGCTAGGAACAGCTAAAATGTGTAAGCCATGCTATCAACATGCTAATTTGTGCTAGCAAAATGTTAAACATGCTAGAAACATGTTACATGCTAAATCATCTTATTGATAAAACATGTCAGAAAGGTGTTACAGTAGCAACATGTTATTTCATGCTAGTAACACTAAAGTTACTATCCAAGATCCAAGATGTAGGTGACTTGCTTTCTTCAATAGAGCAATTATTCATAAAAGTCCACAGCTGCAGTCAAAAAGCATATACTGGCAAGACAAACTTAATAATGTGGCTCCTGATGATATCCTGATGATGTCTTGTGAAGCAAAATGATTTAAGAAACTGAACATTATTTACAACATTATTACCTGGAATACATAGCCTAATGGAAACGGTCCTGTACATGTTCACAAGAGTCTAAGGTGGCAAATTTTTGAAACTGGAATTTGTTTTGGAATTTTCATTTTTGGGTGAGCTATCCCTTCAAGGCAGTGACTTGAGATGAGTTGATTCTACAAACCAAATTGATTTCACACCAAGGCATTTGCATACTTGTCAGTTTGCATTAGACAGATAGTCTTTAAAAAACAGACACAGATAGTAAGAAAAACACAGGCAACAATTTCATAATAGTTTATATCTCTATTTATTTTCCCTTAGAACAGAACTTTAATAAATGTAGCTGTATTTTCATCTTACCTTCAAAAAAGGTCATGACCAGTGAGACTGATTTATAAATATTAATCAAAGTCTTTGTGTAAAAAAATCAAAGAGAATCGTTGAACTAAAGCATCTATTGTATGACAATATGACACTGTAATAATAACTGTTATTTCTATATACTGTATGTCTGTCCATTTGTACGCTTGTAAACTGCAGGTTCCAGTTGCAACCTTTCCAGAGGAGGAGAGCATTCATCTGTGTAAATCACACTTTTTTGATAAGTGTTGAACAGTGATTAAAATCTTGATAAACAAAAACATCTGAAGAACGGAAACAACAACAAAAGCACAGAAAAACCTCAAAGAGGACAGGCTACATTCAAATAAATCATACAGTTTATATCAGAACAACAGAGGATTTTGACAAAGATGAGATGAGGATCGGTTATGTGACTTACAGTACAACACTATGGCATTAATCCTGGGGAATGAGAGAGATATCTGGGAAATACTGACTGATGCTAGATGGTAAACTGGATCGTATACAGCAAGGCCAGATTCAGGGTTAGATTATATATGAGCAGTCTTTGACTTTACAATGGAAATACAGTATAGTGACAGAGAATACATTTGGGATAACTAAAAAAAGGAAATCTCTGATCCTGAAGTCAGCATGAAACAGGTTGGTAATTAACAGATGCCCTACAGCATCAGATGGACTACAATATGTTCTATGCAGCTCTTCCAAGCTGGACATTCATACATTTTCATAGTCTTTTGATAATCTGTGATCATCCACCCTGTGAAATCTCTAATTAAATATATGATCTCATTGTATAATCCTATGCAAAGGCAAAGCACAGTAACTACACAACACTGAGACTGAGAAAATGGCTCCATTTGTTATTATTTGATTGTAACTGACTTGATATAAATTAGATTGTAACTGATTTGATATAAATTGATATAAATAGATTTTTTTGCACAGCCAAACCCATATCTTCTGTCACAGTAGACCCAGTTTCAGTCATAACTCTGTTGCTGTGTGTTGCCTTTGCACAGCAATGTAAAAAAAAAAATAATGATCATTTACAGTAAGAGTTGGTGTTGCCTTCACCTAGTGTAATAAACGTTGTGCTATTATGTTAATATTATACTGGGAAAGTCTAGATTTCATCACTCAACAGACTAGTGTGATCAAAAGAAAAGAAAAAAATGCAAGTTATGTAAGACTTTGGCATGTTGTTCTTTGTATGTTTCATATATAGCCTATCTATTACACTGGGTGAAGGCATATTGTTTCCACTGAATGATCATTACAGTTTAACGAAATCATCTGGGAAAATTGACATCTTTTAAGTTATCATTGTACATCATTTGATGGTGAAAACAGTGAAATTAAGACAGTGAAAACACAATAATGTGGAATAGACACAGGTTCTCAGAAACAACTTAGTAACACTGACAGAGAAGTTTTAGAGTAAAACCAAGAACATTTAATCACTTGCACAGTTAAATTTACTCTAAAGCAGAGACGTGCAGAAGCCTTTTGTGGACAATGGCTCGAAAACAGAGAACCAGGGCACCTGTCCACAAAACACTTAATATTTTAATTAACAAGACATTTGTGACTTCTGAGATTCTGCCATTTTTATTTTCCTGTTTTGTGAGGTGTGTTCTATTCTTATGTATTAACATTAACATTAACTAATTAATCTAATTAATTTTATTACAGTTTAGGAAAAAATATGGGTAATAATTTAAAAATAGTTTTCCAAAAGAGGTATTTACTGGTAGTTTCCCCTAAGAATTGTCCAAATTTGAGTGCCTGGGCCAATGCCACCAGTCACTCTGTGCATCTCTGCTCTGAAGTAATACTAATTTAACTTTACAAGAATTCATTTAACGCTAGTGAATTTACTCTGTAAACACACAAGAAAATAATGACCGAAGGAATGTGTTGGATGCACAGGTGTATACGAGGATAGTCAGAAAATAAGATCCTGACAAAGGCAAAACAGCACATAATCCCTATTAGCCATTACACTCAAACACTGAAGACAACAACCACACAGAAGGAGAAATGTAGAGTAAGCCCTTAACTCCTTCTCCACACACTACTATTTGCTAAGCCCTTTACACAATAGATAGTTATTTTGACAGGGAAATGATGGTAAAATTACAGTGTAATTGTGTATGGTTATGATGGAACAGCACATTCTGTTCAGCTATTTCAATTCCATTCGCACATGAACTATAGTAGTTAACCTTAGTTAAATCAGCTTCACACACAAGCATGTTAAATGAATGCATTCAAATGATGCCATGCAATGATAAAGATATAAACACTGGTGCTGCTAAGAATTATGTAAGGACCACATACTGAAAAAATGATGCTTTCACAGAACATCTAAGATGTAATTAATGCAGAAAGGCTGAAGGGTTTAGCACATTATTAAATGAATAAAGTGCATAATAAAATAGTGTCATGTATGAACATACTTATCATCCTCCTCCTTTACAGTTGTGTGCCAAAGCCCTGTTAATGGGAATATTCTGACCTGCTGTAGACTATATTAGTATTAAAATGAGTACCAAAACAATCCCTACACTCTCAGAAAAAAAGGTACAAAAGCTGTCACTGAGACCGTATTACCAACCATATTAGTACCTTAAAGGTACATATTATGTACTTTTTTTCCTGAGAGTGTACATCAGTAGTAAGTCATGTACATGAAATAGAGATGAAGAGCTTAGAACAAACAGAACTATCGGTAGTTCAGACAAACTGCAGCAAACTCCACCAAGCACCAAGATTTGTCATACAGTTAGGGGAATAATTATCAGTTTCTAAAATATGTGAGGTGGTTATATTTGTTTCTTAGAAGGTGTAGAAGAAAAATATTTACTAATTAGACAGAATGCCAATTGCTGCTTTGATTTTGAGGCTTTGAGTACATCCAATTTAAAAACAGTCCTTTTTATTATTTTATTCCATTCAGGATGAAAATCAAATGTATGCATTTGAAAGAGAGACATGTGAATCTTCTACCTGTAGCCTGTCCGTACGGTGCTGATGACTGTGATGTGACACTCACTCTCAAGATACACAAAATACTGGCACGCAACATATAAGGAGAGAATTTGACAGGACCATGGACACCCGAGTCACTTTCCAGGTTGCTCTGAAACCACTGAACAGAAGTCAAAACCATCTTGAAGTGAAAATAACAGCTGGAACTAAAAGGGAAAAGTTAGATAATCTCCTAGTGCAAAGTGAAATGACATTTTGTGTTTGTGTGTGTGTGTGTGTGTCACAATGTGTGTTCCAGAAGAGAGTGAGAAGTCTCTGTGAGGGCATGTTCTGACTCTTCATATTATGCTTATCTTTTGTCCTGTGTCCTGTTCGCTGTTTTCCCCAAACCCCACAAGGTGCTGATGACAAGTGTGGTTAAGTGTTCTCTGGTTGAGACTGTTAGACTCACTTAGAGCCGGTACACTCGACTCCTCTCTGAGTGATGGGCTTCTTTACTGACAAGCCCGAAGCGAGATGTGTTGGAGCATGCGGATACGCTAGAGTTGTCCAGCCCAGCTTCCTCCAATCACTCTTCTCTGGGGGCGTTGTCATCCAGTGGAAAGATGGCGGTCAGGCAGGTCGAGTTCTGATTGGCCGTCATGGTAGCCACAGTGTGGAGAAGAACTAGGACCAGCAAGCAAAGTTTCAGCCGGCCCTGTCCGAGCCGTGGAGCCCCCGAGGAGGTCACGGATGTGTGCTGGCAGGAAGGGTGAGTTCTTTTTAAAGTGCTGCGGGAGCGGTTGTTGGACTTCTGGTCCCACCGCACATCACAGCACTCTGGCTCCTGGTTGATGTCTGGTTTGAACCCTGGGGTATATGCAAAAACACACATCCATGTTTTATTTGGAAAACTCTCACACATTATATGACACACCAGCATGCCTGTCTAAAAAAAAAGAGTCCCAGGGTTGAGATTTCTTTAAAGTTATCTGATCTTTAATAGCATAGCACAATGTTATATATACATCATACGTTTTTATATACATATATATACGTTTTTTTAAATGTTACTATTAACTAGTTTCAAGATGTTCAGAGAACATTCGAAAGTAATGTTCTCATAATTCAACATTCCCTTATTGTTTTTGCTAATGTTCACATACAGTAAAAAAGGAGAAAAAAATATTTAAAATACTTATAAAACTGGACATTTAAACTTCATAAAACTTCAGAGAACATCCAATAAATATGTTTTAATAACTTAATGGAAACATTACCAAAACATACTAAAATATTTGCATGAACTGAATATTTATAAAATCTTATGATAACTGTTCCATCTTGCATTAAAAAGTCTGTACAATAAAATGCCTGTTAAAGGCATTTTGTTGTTTCAAAAGGTTTGTGAAAGGTTTTAAAGCTGCTAGCTGCTTCATCATACACTAAAAAATTAAAGCAGGTTTTTAAAGCGTTGTACATGCTTTGAAAACATGTTTCATCATGAATTAAAGAAAAGTATAAAGCTGCAGTGTTAAATACAAAGATGCTTCTGTGCTCATTAATTGCTTCCCATGGCACTGACATTCCTGTGACACTGTATGCAGATTAAAGCTGAATATAAGCAGAAATAAATGGTCAGCTCATAAGTAATTAGGAGAGATGAAAGAAGTTCCAAATGACTAATTTTAAGGCCAAGATGCTCACACTTGAGAAAAAGATTAAAGTTTAATGCTAGTTTAGTACATCAAATATTTGTATGCTTTTGCCTTTTGTTTAACCTCAGAAATTAACCTCAAAAATATTGTCACTGATAATATTGCTGGCTCCTACAGTATATGATGAATAGCTTTTTCTTATTTAAAAACCATCTGTTGCTTATAAGGCCATATATAATTTTACATAGGCCTACACTGTAAAATCCAATAGTGTACCGTACTTAGATATAGTTAGTTATCTTTACTTAGTTGTTATACTTACTAGGTTTTATTAAGTTACAGCTAGGTAAATAAAACAATTTACTTACTGCTTTGAGTTAGGCTTACTTAAAATATTCAAGTAGCCACAAAAGAACCATGACATGAATACACCAGTGAGAGGCAGCAGTGTGCTAATGTGTTGCTAATGTGCAACAAAACCACAGAAGAAGAAGGATGGAAGGTTAGAGCATGCGCAAAAGTGCTAATGTTTTGAATTTGTGCTGAAACTGGAAAAAGAAGCTGAGACTGCTTGCATTTTTACCACTGGACAAAGACTGATTATATCTATACAAGCATAATAAGGTAAATTATCAAAAAATAATTGTGTATAAATGTATCTTTCTGTCTACTGCTAATTTTAACTTTCTTAGGCCTACTTCGTGCCTGGGATGCAGTGACATGACAAAAGACAAGTGATTTTGTTTACACTAGCTTTTTACTGTCACAAATGTAAAACTTTGTAGCTAGTTTTCTGATTTGCCCCAAGCTGATGCAGCCAATGCATCTTGATTTTATGTTATTTTTCAATTTACAATTTTATTATCAATATATATATATATATTTAATACATCACAATTATAGCCAATGCATAATTACACATTTGTGGTTTAGCTAAATGAGCTCTTTGTCTCGCAGTAATTGTTATTTCTTTGCTGTGTTGGAACACTTACTACAGTAATACTGAGGAAATGCTGCTTTCATTTGAATTGCTTTTATGACTGTGGCCTCAAATAGATATATGACAAAAATGTCCATAAACGTATTGCACATACGAAAAAACAAGTATTTGTTTTGGCTAGACAACGTATGTTCATATATAAAATTGTTTTCTAATTGCTTTCACATGTTTTTCATACTTCAAATAACAACATATTTCACACATGGAAATTTAAAATATGTACATACAGTATATTACATTTGTGTGGTTATTTTTTTCCCCCCAGTTCATCTGTTTCAAAGGAAAAAAAGCAGTGGATGTGTTGCTTATTTTCTTGTGTTACATTTAAATGTCTACTAAATTATTGTTCAATGGGTTTTATTTTGTTTTGTTTTGTTTTGAGCAGAGGTCTGACAGTTTCAGCAATTGTCCAATAGATGTCACTAAAAAGCTGTATGATAATCTAAATAGTTTCATTTGAGTATTTCCATTCATTTATTTTGAAGAAGTGCTAAAATTGTATTGAGAAAGCTCTGCTCTATGGTACACTAACAAGATTTTTATATTATTTAAATTATTTAAATCAAATTAGTTTGCCTGTTGGGCTTGCTGCTTTGGATTTCTTTGATGTGCTTTATGTGTTACTTTATTGTTACTAATTTTATTGTAATGATTAAAGGCTGATGCTTTTTAACTATTCTGACTATTCTTTGTCTTGTTAGTAACACTAGAATTCAGCTTGACACAAAACATGGAATTATCAACAATTAAAAGTTGATTAACATATAGTGCATAATGCAATGATACAAATCCTATATATATATATATATATATACAGAGAGAGAGAGAGAGACAGAGAGAGAGAGAGAGAGAGAGAGTATAAACATATATAGAGTATATACAGAGTTCTCAAATACTTGTATACCAACCTGCACATATAAAACTGGGAGTACCACCATGTATAAGGTCATCATTGTCAGGCAATATGAACGGACACCTCTGCTGGACCTCAAGGCAGTACTGCTCACAGGGAATCTTATGACTGCAGCCTGACTGAGGACTCTGGAAATACTGAGCGCAGAGCCAGGGTTTGTAGACAGTCTGCAGAGAGAGCAAAAAAGAAACAAATAAACAAAGAGAGTGAATGAATGCAAACCATTCAGTTTTCAAACATCTGTTGGTTGGATTTCACACATTTTTATGCTGGAAAAGCTCTACATTTGCAATCCCTGAGTTTTTACAATACTTTTATCAGAGTTAGACACAATTGCTTTACATGATGAACAGATTTAACTTTTATTCCTATTTTAACAATCATCAACACACGTGTAAAGCGCATCAAATATGGTAAACAGAAGCTCAAACGTAAATGGAAACTCAATTTGTTCATGAATCAGACATGTCTACTTCTTCTCTCATGAAGTCACCAGGGAGAACTAGGGCAAATGTCAAGATTTTCAATGAATATCAACCTAAATGTTGGTCTGCTCTTCACACAAAGCTGTCATGTGACTTCAAAAGACTTAAAATAGATGTAAAATACAGTTCAGATTTTTAATGCTATGGTTCCTTTTGAAACGTAAAAATCTCAGTCCGCATTGAAAAGAGCAATAAACTCTTGAGTTACTGACTACTGTCACTGCAGTGCCATAACAAGTGTCACTTTTTATTTCATATACCATGCAGTGACGAATTATAGCAAATAATTTACACCAATATCCCTGTCAATCATTTGTGCAGTACTCAAAGTGACCAGCAGATGGGAGAGTTGCCCAGCTCTCCACGTCAGACCTGTTTGCTAGATTCATTTATCTGTCTCACAACAGCTCAGTTGCCTGGGCTGCCTCAGTGACATACACAGAGGCCCAACCAGGTCACACAGACCTCATAAAAACACTGCTGCTTTATGATGTACCTTTGATCATCTAACCCAATATGCCTACTGCAACATCACTGTGACAAAATGATAGTATCACACTACATATGAAGTGAGTTAGCAGCAGAGGAGCACAGTGGGCAGTGCAAGGGGTGGGCTAGAGGACTCCACGGCGCTATAAGAATAGACTTTGCTCATTTATTTTGCCCTACATAGCACACAGCACAGCCTGCTGTTGAGGAAAGGGAAGATGCCAGAGCATCTACGAGTGTGTGTGTGTTGAAAAAGAGAACAGGAGGCATAGAAAACCAGGTCGTCATTAGCACTGTCTGGCTGTCAGAGAATCCAGTACTGCAGTCTGATTTGTGAAGGCTGGTTTCTAAGAGGATTCTCTCTTCCTCTCCCTCTCTCCTTAAAACCTCTTTATAAACAAGACATCTGTAACGGAATAACAGGAAATGACACACCATTGGGGGCTGCTGACCCCCATCTCACCCATCGCAAGCCAGATGGAAGTGAACAAAAATTGTTTGGTTTACTGTAAATCTAGAGCTGTCACATCATAAATTTGCACTGTACGTGTTTAGGAAGAAAGCTTCCTGTGACATCAGCATAACTCAACAAAAAAGGTTAAACTTTCTGTCATTATAGAAAAGTTCATGAAAAAATATTCCTACAAGCCTTCTGAAGCCATGCAATAGCTTTTTGTAAGAAACAGACAAACTTTAAGTCATTGTTCAAGTCCTACAGTCAAGTGAGCTACTGTAGAACCACAAATCATTGAGTCAGAGAGGTGAACTCAAGAACTGGATCGGTCTGATTTATGAACAAATTGTTTAGACTGGTTTTAAAGGGATATTTCACCCAAACCCATTTATCTTTAAAACTCAAGGGCTGCCCTCTAATAGTCGACTAAACATTAGTCAATGAAAAGAGGCTTGGTCAACCAAAATTTTATTAGTCACTTAGAGAAAAAAAAAATCCACAGGAAGTGGTGAAGTCATGCAGTCCATGATGGACAGACCGTGTATGTGGTAATACAGTACGTTTGGCAAGACATCCAAATGCTTGCCTATCATTCATCAACATCAAATATGGCTTATCATCTAGAATATGTAAGTAGTAGCAACTTTACATGGCCGCTCAATCTTATGTTAACCGAAAAATGTGTGCTATTCAAGTGTCTGTGCAGAGTGTGGAAGCTGAATAGTAGCGCGCTCACTGCATGACAGATGGAGGCATCGGTGCGGTCACTTACTCTTAAAATACTCCGTCATTTTTGGTCATACAGATAAGAGTAATACATCTGTTGAATCTGTAAAGACTCTATGTGTATTTGTGTGCATTCACAATAACAACAAAACGTTGCGCTTTTTTTAAAATAATGAAAGCAAACAGGATGCGCTTTCTGCTGTCTCTGTGAACGTGAGTGCAAAACTTCATGCCTTACAAACATATAAAGTATATTTAAAGAGAGTGAAATGTCTACTTTTAAATGAACCAAATAGACAACAAATATTCTCAGATTATGTAATCCGCATTAAACTTGCATACAGGCGCATCCACTACTGCGGAGATGACAAATCAGTGTCGCCGACCTCATTCTTAAGCCCAAAACAAAGAGGCACTAGTTTAACGATTAATTATTAAAATGTTAACGCAGCCTCCTTACTGTTTTTCCCTGACACATTCATAATCATTACTTCTGCTGTTGTGACAAGCTGTATGTGTGCACTTGAGCACTTATTAGTCTATGTAGGCAACGAAAGGCTCATTATTATGATTTAAATGGTTTATCAATAAATGTGTGATTAGTCATCTAACGCTTAAAATGAACGACTACTAATCGGCCAGAAATATCTTTAGTCGAGGACAGCTCTAGAAACCTATGAGATTTCTGTCCCTAGTCCATTCCACAAAAACCTTCAAGCATCAAAACATTCATAAGAGCATCTTAAAATAATTCATATGAATCAAGCTGTTTAATAAGTCTTCTGAAGAGACGCTGAATAATGACACTGTTGGCTTTTGCTTGTAGCTGAATTGAACACTTTTTATAATTTATGAACTTTGAAGCTGAACTCATTTCATAATGGATTAATTTTACAAAGTTTCTGAACTGATCTGAATCAACACTGATCTGAATTGAGCTGAATAATGACACTATTGTCTTCTGTAGAGCTGCTTTACATCTGAAACTGAATTCATAATTGATTAATTCTGCAACATTAACACTGTTAAATTCCTGTTTATTAATGAGAAGCTTGTTGTATAAAGCGATACATAAATGTGATTTTACTTGACTTGATGAAATCACTATATATCATGAACAAGTTGGGGGGGTGTATTTATGGTTGTAGAGGGGGTGTTCTGGCCAATGGGGTGATGGGGCGGGGGTTGTGGGGTACCCCTTGGTTGAAAGTGCGTTCGGTGGGCGGGGAGCTGAGGGGACACAGTGACCGACATTTGTCAGCTTTTTTTTTTTTGGCAGTCAGGGCGGCTGGGGTGTGTTTGTTATTGTCTGTGAGACTGCAAGAGTGACATGCCACACCCATCGGTCTGTAAAAGCATGATGGCGGCGCGCACTAATTAAATATGCCACTTTACCCTACTGCACTGAAAAATGCAAAAATTTAAATTAAAAACATCAACCCAGCATTTCTGCAACCGTGAAAGTTCTAGGGCTATGAAAAATTTGTGAATCCTCCCACATCACACACAATGGTAAGACGAGGTCAAAAGGTTAAAGCTTGCGGTACCTTCGGGCACCAGGATGGTAAAGAGCGCTATGAGTATCCATCGCAATGCCTCAAGGGATTTCTTATGACCATATGGCCATGAGCCAAGGTTAAGGGTTATTCAGTCGTTATCAGGAAAGGCATGGTCGTGCAAGTGAACAACATCAGTCAAGGATTAGAAAAGAAAAATGAACGCCATGAAAAAGGAAGTTGTTGTTTTTTTTCATCAAGGAATAGTGGCTCTGTTTATTTTAAAAAGAATGGTAGAACTGCAAATTTGAATCATATAAAAGTGACATAGAAAATAGGTAACACTGTGTACAGATTAGCAGCACGCTACCTATACAATACCTGCTGTATTGTATATGTTTCTTTTAAATAGGATGACATTGACCTTGTAGACATGGTTACACCAATATTTGTCAACTTGCAATTATTACACATTGACTAACAGTTAGTTAAGCAAAATTTGATGTCTAATGCTATTTAGAATTGTGTATTAGAGGTCAAAACCGCATTTAATATTTTAACCAAATTATACAGTTTTCAAAAAAATCTCCAAAAATTCTTGTACAATGGAAGAACATTTCCTAATCCATTTCCTTCAGAAACACGAAGAGATAAAAAAAAAAAGAGCAAATGTTGTTTACAAAGCGTGAAAATGCAATCAGATGTCAGTCGATAGAAAGACAGTATCCAAAATAAGCCCTTGCTCTTTGTTACAGCAAACCCAAACAGAGAACTTTCTTTAAATTAGTCATTTTTATACTTTTTACAAATGAGGATGTCCCCAAAAGGAGGTTTTGGAAAAATTTTGTCAGGTTTGTACTTGTTTTGAGTACAAATTTGAGTACAAATTTGTCGTTAAAATGTAGGCACACACACACATGCACAAACACTCTTTACACCAGAAAATAACACTTTACAAAAATGTTTCAGTTATCTAAATCCCTTCATTTAGTAACGTGATGTGTGTGTGTGTTGTGCAAGCGTACATGTGGGTCTGTCTCTGCACACTCACATGTCCAATCAAACTTCATTAACCATGAGTTTCTCATTAATGATTCAAATCTAATTAAAGTGCTTCCGAGGATCATTATAATGCATCAATGGTAACTAATTACATGAAAAAAAGACTTGCCACATTATTACAGAACACGATTAGATTAAGAAACCTGGAGTTTGTGCAATACTGGGTGTGATTCTGAACCAATGAGTGTGTAAGTTAACATCCAGAAATGGTCATGTATGTCAAATCAGCAGCAGTTGAGCTTAAAGGTCATGTTAAAGCAGATTTTCCTATTCTAGTTGTGCACATGTAACATGTAAAATTTAGAGTAAGGCTACAAAAATAACAAAATCAGTTAATTATTATTTTGGTTAATCAGATTTTCCATATCTTGACCAGTGCTGTCTTTTCATTTGAGTGATGGTAGCTACTGTGCTTAAAACTTAGAATTTTGTAAAAAAAAAAAAAAAAAAAAAAAAAAAAAAAAAAGTACCATTTGCCCTGCCTTTGATATTGTATATTCACATTGTATTGATATTGTAAAGATTCTTTAGTCATCTAAACCTTTTTGATGACGTGATGTTGTTCCTGTCATACCAGCAACCAGTCACTGCTTTGCCGACCGGTTTTGAGTATCGATACATCTGCCTTTTCCAATGAGAGTTCACTGTAATCTCAGACAACATAATCTTGATGCTTTAATCAAATTCGCAAATGCATTTGAAGAGCCAAATTAGCCAGTGATGAATTATGATTAGAAGATCTAACATTTGTCACATCATCTCAGATGTACTATTGTGAGGTACAAAGAATGGGGCCCTGGTACTTAGGACAAAGCACTGCATATTTTGTATGTTTTCCTTATTTAATACACCTGATTCAAATCAAAGCAGAGAGTGGCACTGAACCGAGTCCGTCAGATAAGACAGACAAAGTGTCCTGTGCTGTACAGTTGCTGTGGCTCCTCTGGTGATACATGCAATACACAGTGTGCAAAAAAGGTTATGAATGTAAAGGTTATAATATAAAGTGCACATGCTTTGTCAAGGTTAGTAGTTTGTTTTATCCTGGAAAACATATACTTTGTATTAAGATGTCAGCATACAATATTTATATTCAATAATGTATAAACCTAATTATACAATAAAACTGCATTAAAAATACATGATTGCACATTAAATATCATTTACAGAGATTGCAGATTTACAACCCCTAGTAGGCAACATAAAGGTCACAATTGGGAGGAGAAACTCGACAGAAAAATACAAGTTCAACTATTCATTACCTACATATGTCACAATTAATAAGAGATGAATACTAGAGGTGACAAATAAATTTGGTTTTCACAAAACTATATACAGATTTATTTCTTACTGTTAAATGGAAAAAGATTAAAAAAAAAAAAATTGTGACTAGTCTTGATCTAGTGACTAGTCATGATTCTACCAGTCTTTATAAAGCAAAATTAAACATGAGTTTCAATAAACCAACATTAAGAGAAATATTAAAAAGTTCACCCAAAAATGAAAATTCTGTCATTAATTACTCACCCTGTCATTCCAAACCCGTAAGACCTTTGTTCATCTTCTGAAAACAAATTAAGATATTTCTAATGAAATCCAAGAGCTTTCTGACCCTTTCTGATCTTAATTTGTGTTCCGAAGATGAACAAAGGTCTTACGGCTTCGGAGCAACAATGACCTAATTTTCATTTTTGGGTGAACTATCCCTTTAAATTCAGTAAAAAAAAGTGTCTTTTTTAATTTAGTTATTCTATTTATTTTGTTTTTTTGTTTTCTCCCAATTTTTTCCATAGTAGC
Organism: Labeo calbasu; assembly: GCA_019740295.1. Taxonomy (NCBI): domain Eukaryota; kingdom Metazoa; phylum Chordata; class Actinopteri; order Cypriniformes; family Cyprinidae; genus Labeo; species Labeo calbasu. The sequence continues at coordinate 14,096 of JAHKKF010506249.1, forward strand.
CCTAAGGAGGCCCTCAGATCCCCACATCGAAAACCCCTGCCTGCTCTATAAAATATTTGAAATTGATGACAGCATTATTTAATCGCTTGCTTGCTGTTAAAGGAATAGTTCTCCCAAAAATGAAAACATCTGTTGTCAGTGCTGTGCAGTTTTGCACAATACACATCCCTGCAAGGACACATTATTAAAATCAAAGTAGTTGTACTGCTGAAAAACCTCTTGAACAACACCAGCACTGTCAAAGCACCTGACATAGACAACTGACCACTTGAAACTACAGACAGGTGACAAAATAAGAGTAACACACGCATCTTAGGGTGGGTGTCTTTGTCAACCCAGGCTCATGAATATACGTGCCTCTATACAAATTTCTGCAACACTATAATTATGTACCTTACTGCATGTTTCACGGCGGTTTCAAAGTGAAATGTTCAAAGAGTGGCGCTAAAACACACGTTTAATATGTGACTGTGGCCTTGATTCTTACAGGTCTCTGGCACTCAGCTGTTTTACCATGCACAACACAAATACCTGACTAATCACTAATTCATTGGCAAAATATTGATTATTATCCATATGCTATCAAAACACTGTTGTGTGTTTTGGCAATCCTGATTAGTGCAACATAGCAACATAGGCTCACCCTGATGCAAATTTGTGATGATCTGTTTACTAGCTGAGCCTTGAGAAAAAGATGTGCACTTAATAGTAATAAATGACCACTTGTAGTATACTTAAATCTTGTATACTGAAAAAAGTATATATTTTTTAGTATACTTCTGTCATGACAACTGGTTCAGCATGGCAATATACATGCAAGGTTAATGCGTTTGGTATTCGCAGAGTAGATCTGCTGCTGCTGCAGCAATGCAAGTGCCGAGACTTGCTACTGTCAATACATCCACAGACATGCTGCTGTGAGTATGTAAGAACTACCGCTGCTGAACATATAAAATATAAAATAACCCCCATATATAACAAACATGAAATCACCTTGTAGCGGATCTATACAGGTGGAGCTGGGGAAGGTGGAGGGGTTCTAAAGTGTGCTGCAACTGCTACAGCAAGCACTAGCCAAGTATTTGAATGTTGAGCAGCAGCATTGGCTGCTGATGCAAAAAGAAACCAATTAGCTGCCCCATGAGAATGATGATGTCATTATGTCAAATTAAGTTAGAACCTATCATCCTGCACCATTTAGAGTTTCATCACAGAACTTTGGATTTTAGTGTACCATAAATGCTTGTCAGTACATTTGGAAGTACACTTTAATCATATTTCAAAGAGAACAGAAATAATTACATTTCTAATTTTTTATTAGTTTTAAATTAATAAATTTTTAATTAGTAAAAAGAAGTTCAACTTGTTGCATTAAATATTAATTGACACTTTTTTACATTTTAATTGTAAATAAAATGCAATTAATTGTCTGAAAACCTTACATTCAGACTGCAGTTTGGTATACTCTTTTACAATATATTTCCGTAATAAATAGCCTTATTATAGTCTTAAATAAAGTATGCTAAAGTGTACTCCCTTTTCACAAGGGAATACCAGATAGGGTGTATAGCGTTTCTAATGTAACCTGTTTGAAAACAATCATTATATTATATTATAATTTTGATTGATGCAGAAATTAAATGCTTCACCTTTAATATAATTATCAAACAGCATGCCTGAATGCATAATATAATTCAGAGCTACATTATAAACTGTAAAATGAAATTAGATGCTCCTCGCTGTGAGCTAATGTTTACAGCTGTGTCTTAGTTGTTTTTACTGTCAAAAGAACATAATAGCACTGTTGCGCACCTTGTTCATGCCTTTCCACTGAGGCCTTGCTGTGATTTAAAGAAAAAAAAAAGAAAAAAAGACCTAATTGTATTTATAGGTTTTGGTTGCTGGCATGACATGACTAACAACCTCTGACACGGCCCTGCTGGTTTAGATCCACTAATCAGGATGATGTTTTTTCTGCCCCCTTGAAGCCAGATGAAGCAACATGTTGATGACATTTGTTGTGTGTCCTTGGCTCTCCAGATGTGAGCAGTGCTAGCAGCAGACATCTGCGCTGCTGACTCACGCTGCAGCCTCGGGTGCTGTCAAAAAATTGGCTGGCAATAACACACACCTTCCTCTCGCTGAATATTTAGAGCTCCGAGGCTAAGCTTCTTGCTATGTTCTTAAAATAGTGACTTTGAGTGAATTTCTGTCCTTCCGCAACCTGCACTTGCATACTGTAGGCTCAAGGGTTGCCAAAATGTCACCACCATCACTTTTCTCTGAAGGCCTGATAAACACTGGCACCCACCCACAGTTTAGACGGTGACTGTTTGCAAATCAAACAAACAAGCAAGTTGTGAAATTTCCCTCCTCTCAACCTGTCAGCCTTGGATATGCATACATATTTTCAAGCCAAAAATGTGAAGATTAAGGTTAAAGACTAGATTCAAAGAACTGTTAAATGGTAGTGAGCTTCAAAGTGCGTCTGCAGAATTTAAGAGAGAATTCCTTCAATTAGGCTTTAATAAATACCAAAGATCAAAGCCCTATATTTGTCCCTTGTTTTGACTTTGAGGCGTTAGCAATGAAGACTGTATCTTTCTCTAAACATTTTTCATATTCAGCAGTTCGATAATGTCTCAATTATGTGAATTGTAATTACATTTTGACACTTTGCATAAAGCTGAGACATATTGTTCAAGGGCACAACAGCAGTGTAGGTAGAACTTAAAAATGGATTTGTGAATTTCAAAAGCACTCACTTTTATGATCGCATTTGCTTCTCTGAGCTTTGATCATAGCACTCTTTATTTTCAGCTGTTCGTACTAGTTCTGCATCAAGTCAACACACCTCAAATAAGCAAAATATAATCTTTCAGTCTTTATCAGAAATGTATTTTGTCTCAAGCACTGTAAATGTGTTCCCACAGATCCCAGCTGAGTTGCTTCTCGAGGAAAACAAAATGTTCGAGAGGTGGTATTCACATGGTGTTTTCCTCATGAATTTCAATTAGGCAGTGGTGTACAGGACAGCAGGCATTACCCAAATACTGCCTTAATGCTCTGTCTTATGTCTCTCAGTCTACCACATGGACAACCCTGCTGGCTCTAATTGGATTGGATAGCAATGCTCCTTGAAATCTCTCCATTTCACTGTTTGACTTACACCCACAAAGCCCGCAAGGATGAAAATGAACAAAAGCCCAAAGCTGAGCAACTACAACAGTTAAAGGAGACCTATTACGCAAAAATCATTTTTATACGGTGTTTAAACACAGTTGTGTGGCCGCAGTGTGGAAAACAACCAGCCTATAATGGTAAAAATCCACCCATTCATTTTTTATAATCCCAATAAATCATAAACAGTCTCTCTGAACACGCAATTCCAGATTTCTCCCTTCGCTGACGTCAACGTAGGAGAAATCCCACCCATTTGTGACAATCTCTGCCCTATTAGCATAGACACAGCCCTCAGTGAGAAGCAGCAGTACGCCATTACAGTTTCCTTGCTGTAGCTGCTGGAGATATACAACATCAGCACCAAAAGTCTCATTTGTTCCAGTCTTGAACCGGAATACAGAGAGTACATGCAGGGCTAGACAAGACGAGCATTTGAGGTTAAAATGTATATAAATTGTCAATTTTTTTTTTGAAAATAACCAATCGTTTTGCTGGATAAAATGCTTCGTTCTCGGCTGGGAGCCCTGATGCTGCATTTAAACTGCATTTTGGAAGTTCAAAGCACCACTGAAGTCCACTATATGGAAAGAAATTCTGAAATGTTTTCCTCAAAAAACATAATTTCTTTACGACTAAAGAAAGAAAGACATGAACATCTTGGATGACAAGAGGGTGAGTAAATTATCTGTTGAATAATCTGTATGAATTTTTGTTCTGGAAGTGAACTTCTCCTTTAATGTGAACAATAGAAGATGGAAATTTTGCGAATAAACTCCTCAATGCACACCAAAAAAGTCATATGACTTTGTGCTATGGGATGTGATAACTTGACTACCCAGTGGTCTAATCTCATTGCACACCATCTGAAATGTTGTTATGGTCATTCTGAAATGCCTGAACAAAGTCTGTCATCAAAGTATTCCTGTATAATTGTCTCCTAGAACTTCTCTTGAGTCTTGTAAGACTGCGTTTCCAAACAGCTAGCATCCGCCTCCGAAAGCAGTGACTACATTTATTGTGTTTCGTCTGCAAGTGCAAGTAATTTATTATATATGAAAATTATTATATTCAGTGGCTTCTCCTACTTTTCTTAGTGATATTTAGTGCAAGTTTATCAGGAAATAATGATTTTGTTCTCTTTGTGTCGTTGGATTAAAACGGTGCTTATTTGCGAATGTTTTATGCAATTTTCCATTTTCCAAAGTTAAATCGCAACTTTGGATGGAAACCCGGCTAATGTGAAGTCGCCTGCTTGAATTTGTCGAGTTCATAATCTCAGGTTGGTCTGGGAGTTTCTGACATTTTCAGTGCATGAGATTGTCCTGTTTTGTTGTATGCCAGAGTTTTTGAAACTCTGCCTCTTCTGAAAATGGGGCCGGGAGCACCAGCTTATTCACATTTAAAGAGACAAAGACAATCACTGATTTATATGTTGCATGCAAAAAGTAGTTGTTTTGGAACCAGATGGTGTAGAATATAACTGGACCTTGGTTTAGTCAAATAATACACTATAACATATAAGCAGTATTGCCCAATATATTAAGAGGGATATTTTCAGTATATGTTACCAGTAAGGCAATATAATTTTTATATATGTTACATTCTCTGGTCAGACATAAATGTATAACATATATGAGAATATATGAATATAAAATTCTCATTGTTATATGTACATATATTAAGTGTATCTGTATGTTTTTTATTATATATGGTATTGTATGTTGCAACCATATAATACCATTCAGCAAATATACAACAATCTGTATGTTTTGTAATACATTTAAATGCATGTCTATCTTTTATACTTACTTATATAATATCAACATGTATTGCATGTTTTAGGATGGATATTTGTACATGACATATTTATCCAAAAATGCATCATACCTACATAATCACACATATTTGTATGGTTTAGATATATGTTAATATATGATTTTTTTTCCAGTTTCTAATAGGGTTTATATATGTTTTGACCTCTTGACAATATATTTCATATACGAAAACTTTATATATATTCATATACCTTATTTCCGAATGGGATGGCCTCGAGACGCATGTTTTTTGCCATAAAAATAACACATTATATGACACATAATGCCATGATACGCAGTAAAACTGAAGTGGCTGTAACAAGATAATAACATGAAAAGACATAGTAGAAGATTGATGCTTGCCAAATGAATCTGTAAAATGAGATAACATGCTGTCTTATAGTGGAGCTTAATGTCCCAATTTGTAGCTCCAGTCATTTTTCTGTAAACAACCGCTGCATTTCAATATTTAATTGGTGCCAATTATTTGCCTGCTTATTTATTAATCTGGAAGCTGCTTATGTGTTTCGGCTGTGGGCCGAGATTCACAACTGGAGTGGAGAAATATGAGCCATCTGCCAAAGAGCATCTCGCTCTATCTCTTTTTGCCAGCACACACATATATACTCACACAGACATTCATAACCCCCCAAATAAATGATGGATTATATTATGCATTGGCCATTTTGATTCATCAAAAAAGTGTGTTGGAAAAAAGCAACAAGCATTTGTGAGAGAAGGAACAGGACGTAAATAGAGAAACCAAAAATGATTTACTTCCTTTTGAAGTTTTCTTTCAAAAGTACATTGCCATCTCTTGTAAGATATTTAATGTATTCTATTTTATGTAATGCTTTTAACTCATACTACATTCAGTTAGTAAGTACAGTACTTGAGTAATACTGAAATATTCGTTTTATTAGAGGAGCTCAAGGTGTATTACAAGGAAATGTTTCAAAACCAGTGAACAGCTTTTACTGATAATGAGCAGCCTGTTTCTGAGGGCATCATATACAACCTCATTATACACCCACAATAAAGGGTAAACAAATCTTTCTGTGGCTTTGTAACTGTCACTTAGGGCTTATTTGTAAATATGGTGCAGGGTCAGATTCTTATGCACTTTATGCACCGTCTTCATCATAATTGGTTCTTTTTCCGCTGGTTTGCCACATCAGTTAATGAAGCTTTTTTTCCACTCTCTTTTTTTTTTTTCCACTGGCATGAGTTTGGTCGGTCATTATTAAAACACAAAGAGAACAAACACAGTCTTTAAACCTTTATAAGACCCCACATTTGACTAGCTTACAAATTGATTTAAAAATCCCTGAAACTGCAACATTCAAAACCATCTCTGGCCGTTCAGCCATGGATGACTCCTGCTCTGACAGAACTGCATCTTCATTTCACAGCTTGACGTGACGGCTCTGTGCGTGTGGATTGCCTCATCACTATGGTTTCAGCCAATTGAGGACGCAGTGATGCATACACCTCACACTAATGACATCAGCAGCTCATTAAAGAAGAATTAGCCACATTCCACGAGCGGATAGGCACACATCCATGGAAAAACTAAGTCTTTTATTGATCACAACATAAACTCATAGTAACTATGCGCAATCACATACTCTAAAACATACATGATGGCACACAAGTGTTTCTTAATCTTGTGCTTTTTCTCTTTTGTTTTATCTTCTGTCCTGTTGCTCATGAGTTCCTGTTCTTCACATTTGCATTTAGATTGAAAAGCAGAGCCGATGACTCCCCCACTCTCTCGTGAGTATGTAAGTGTGTGAGTGTTACACTCCTCGGGTCCCAGGCATGCTCACACGCGTTGTTTTCTTGAAAGCAGTCTTCTAGGAATAAAGAGTTTGGTGTGCATCTTGAAACTTGCTGCCACCCTCCCACCTCTGTCTCATTCTTTTTCACCCATCCAGGGGGACCAGATGTATGCACGCTGTTTGCCAAGAGGGAAGAAAGAAGATTGTTGCGCATAGACTTTTCTGCTTTTCCTGACAAGCACCGACATGTGTATTAGTGTTGTGTTAATTGACCAGCAGTATTGAATAATAATGAAAGACTGGCAGAATTTTGCTGAAAATGCCTGTATGAAAGTTACTGTGTTCCATCCCTGCAATTAAGTAATATCATTATCTTTGTTCCTCAGATACTAAATGATACACACACACACATATACACATGAATAATATGAATTAAATATATATTGTTAACATACATAACACTACATATAAAAATGAATCATATTAACATACGTATTATCTATATGCTTAAAGCCTTTAAATATTTGTTGATATTATCGACTTAACAGGTAACATATACATATAGCAAAACCACTATAGGTATAGGCCATTATATGTCATATATTACATTTATTACATTTATATTACATTTATCATATATTACATTTTCGTACTGGAAATGGTCACTAGTGGCTTTCCTATTGAAATTCAAAGGCTTTTAATGTGTGACTGTGATGTAGCCTGGGATGATTTAAGAGAGGTAGTTCTGTGGGGGATTTATGAATAGGCTGACTCATGTTGCTAAACATGGCAGTAATGATGGCAAATCTGGAGTGGAACATACCAAACCAGATACTCATTTTAATTTTATTATGTTCTTCGTAAATGCAGACTACTTAATACTAAAGTGGTCTTAGAGAAAGTGTTCACAAATCAGATCTTTTTTCATGGAGTTTCAACGTCAGTCATTACGCCCAAAGTCCAAAGGATTCATTCAAAGTTGCTACAAGTTACAAGAGTTAAGAGAGTAACTATGCCATTGATTTTTGAGTATAATTTCATGCAATTATTTATAAATAATGCTTTTTTCACTGCGGTGTACTTTCAGTGAGGAGCATATGCTCAGATCAATGAGGCGTATGACCAATCAGTTCCAAAAAGAAATACTAAATCTGTGCTAACTGAAAGAAAACATAACATACTGTGGAAGTCAATGCCTACCAGCAATTGTTTGGTTACCAACATTCTTTAAAATATCTTCTTTTGTGTTCAACAGAAGAAAGAAATTCAAACAGGTTTGGAACAACTTGAAGGTCAGTTAATGACAGAATAACATTTTTTGTGAACTATGAAAATAGTACCATATTTTTACCCACACAGTGCAATTGCCTGCATATCAGTTGTTCTTGTTTAAACAAATTGATAGTGTTTTTTACTACTACTTTTTTTGTAAATTGAACAAAAACCTACAGGTTGTATAGCTTTGTAAATGCAATTACATTTAATATTTGAACATTATAAGTCCATATCTATCTTGAGGCCTTTAAATGTAAACTGTAAGAATTGAGGCAGTTGAGTGCAGTTTTTTTTTTGCTTGTGTGTTTGTTTGTCCAGCATATGACCAACTAGTAAACAACTTTTCATTTCAAAGCAGAATGCAACAGAGAATTTGTCAATTTAAAATTCGAGCAGTAGCAAATGATGCCTGAACAATTACACACAATACTTTTCACAATTATATACAATACTTAATACTTTGTGGGATATTTGACCCAAAAATGTCCTTTACTCATATAATTTCATCCAAAGTTTTCTGAAAAGACACAGTTGCTTTGTATAATAAACATTAATTTAGCTTCGGCTAACATATAAAAATGTATAAAAACACATATATAGCGAGTGCATCAAATGTGGTAAACAGAAGATACTCTGCTTTTGTCCAGGTAGTCCGTGTAGCTCACAGCTTCATTGAGAGATGGATGCGTCTCTTCGCCTTATACCAGAATCTTTGCCTTTTTTAACCAATGTACCAATCACTGTCTTTAGCATGCAAGAGAAGGAGAGACATACAGTGGTCCTTTGGAATCAGTAAATCTATTTTCCATGTTCAGTTTATACTGTAAGTGTAAATACACTGCTATCTAACCATTTTAAAATACATCCAAGAAACTCTTTATTAGCGACACCGATGGCCGTTAAGTGACCTTCAGCCAGCCACTTTTTTGCTTGTGCACACACGTAATATACAAGAGACTGAATGTAATTCAGTGCCCTGATATACTCAGGGCGAAGTTCTTTTACAATCTTTGCTTAGAGGTAAAAAAAAAGTTGGAGAATACCGTTGCAGTGATATAGTATTAAACAACATACAAACATTGTCCATGCAGCTGCTGTCTAGATGAATATGTAAATATGTGCTGCACACTTTCCTCCCAATAACAAAATAAACATACACAACAACGATAACAGCGGCGTGAAAACAGCAGTTAAGAAAGCATCTGATCATTGCAATGTGGATATGTTTGGACCAGCTCTGCAATTTACCAGCATCATGTCGACATATGAGGTAATTAAAATTACACTGTTATAATTTGATTATGTGTCAGAAAGAAAGAGAGGCTCTCTGGAGTGCGCATAAAGTTCACATCCTTTTGATTTCACCGGCAAAATCATCCCGAGTCCTACATATAAAAATCAATGCATGTTTTTTTTTCCATATACTGTAGCCCCTTTAACTGGCATTAATGTTAATTTATTAGTTTCTTGAGGTTAGAACATAGCACTGTTTGTGTACAGTGTGTCTTCACTAGTGTTAGCTAGTGTCAGTGTGAATTCTCTTCCACAGCACCTGCTAGCTTCAGCTTGGGTATCTCCGGTCTTGGCTGATTTCAAGGACCCGTTAATTAAATCTCCGTCCTGCAGGAGTGTATCCTCAGTGATGGCAGGTTTATCCCCCCAATGTGGAAGAGACAGAGAGGAATACAGAGAAATGCTAGAGCTGGAGAAACTGGGAGGCATCCAAACAAGACAGACTCCTGCTGCTGGATCTATAACGGCAATTTAGAAAGAACAATCCTGTCTCCTTGAGACACTTTAGGCACACATACCCTTAGTGACAGATCTAAATGTAAACACACACACGCACATGCAGAGAGGAGAGAAATATTAGACCACACACGTACTTGTCAGGAAGATTTCAGAAGACACGTAGAGGGGGACTACCAAAAGACAGAGGGATTTGCGTGAGTGAGCTCTAAACACACAAATATACCCAAGCATAATTAAAATGAAAATTCTGTCAGCATATGCTGTGGAACTCAAAAGAAGATATTCTGAGGAATATTCATGCTGATTATTACCACACGATTCATAGTGACACCAAATGTAGCAAACGTGAAAACAAAAATAATGCCAAAAAATACATATATTTATTGTTTTCTGAATCCATGTGATTGTTCCATGTGAGAATCAGACTTAAGTCAATGAGCTGAAATGAAGTACCAGATCAGTGAAGAAATCAAATATATAGGGCCACAGTTATGTTGTATAATGAGGACAGGCCAGACTACTGGCAGAAATTACAATATAATTATTACAATATCGGTATGTTGCAAGTTAAAGCTCTTATAAGCTTCTACAGACAACACCAAAGAATATACCAACTGTTTCATCATTTTGGGTCAAAGTGGCTTTTAAACTATAAATTGTATGTATTGTGTGTTCTATGGAAACCACTGCTCTAACAAGTTGAGCTACAAGGAACATACTGTAACAACATGGAAGATAGAGATGTGCTCTAAGATGTGTCTTTAAACTTTGACACAAGCCATTTGTCAAAAGCCACCCTCTCAAATCTCTATGATTAATGCTATAAAGCTACTTTCACAAATCCAGCAGTCTTTTCCTAGAAGCACATATTATAACCGTTTGCTAACTTCTAACAAAACCTAAAAACATAAAACTGGCAACTGTGTACAGTGTGATTTAGACTACAGAATACCAAGGGGTCCAAATTCTTTTAATGGTCTTCGATTTTCCTCATTAATGAATTATATTCCAATATTTTCACAAAGGATTCCCTCATACACAGTCCAGAAAATGCAATGACCAAAGAAACACCCCTGGGATACATGAGTCAAAAGTGAGAGTCATCATCATTACAACTATTACACAACTATTATACAACTATTGTCTAATTACACAACTATTATCCTAATAACTTTACAAAGTAACACTAATTTGTTCTGTCAGTTTAAATACCTGGCCAAATACCTCATTCAGTCGGTAAATTCATTAAGACAACAAATTTCC
>JAHKKF010506252.1:0-10944 GCA_019740295.1 Labeo calbasu
CATATACTAAAACTTAAATTTAAATAAATAATTAAAATGACAAAAATTTTATATATATATATATATATATATATATATATATATATACTTTTATATATATATATATAAAACATTGTGCTCCATGAAATAAAAAATGCTGATTGAAATAAAATAAAATATAAAAAACCTAAACTTTATTTAATTTAGCTTAACTTGATGAACTAAAATAACTAAAACTTAAAACTACTTAAAAATTAAAATGTAGATTATAGACATTTAATAACTAACAACAACTAATAAAATGTCGACAACAGTACTACATATTGATATAAAATTGTTGATATAGCATCTTAAAATAACATTGTCATTTTTATTAGTGTTTTATAATTTTTTCCAAGATGAATATATTATATCCACAATTTTATATCAACATATATAATACACATATTATTATACATAATATATACATATTATATGTTGGTAATATGTTGTTGATATTACATATGTTGATATAATAACAGGGTTATTATGGTAAACTAAAATAAATTAAATAAATTAATAAAATACAATATGTACAATATACAAAATATGTATAAACAATATTAATGTACAATATAACAATATGTATAAAATACAATATCTAAAACTTAAAATAAAATTAATATAAAGATCATAGACATTTAATAAATAACGATAACCAATAAAAATGACGAAAATTTTATTATATTATATATAGCATATTAAAATAATATTGTCATTTTTATTAGTGTTTTATTATTCTTTATAAGATTAATATATTATACTCACAATTTTATATCAACATATATAACACTCATATTATTATATGTTGATATTACATGTTGACATAATATCAGGGTTATGGTTAACTATAAAAAAACATGAACTGAATTAACATAAAAAAATATAATAATAATAATAATAATAATAATAATAATAATAATAATAATAATAAAAAAAAAATCATGTTTCATCTCAGGTATTTGCCAAAGTAACATTTCTCATTTTTAGTTACTTTAATTTACTCCGTTTAAATGTAACGTGACATACTAAAATAACAAAAACTATTTTTTTTTTTAAATATATAGATGTTTAAAAACTACTAAAAATAACAAAAACACAATACAACAATAAAAAAATGATTCTAATTAAATAAATAAAAACTATAATAGCAAAATAACACTGCTCCAAAATCCTGAAAGACATTTAAATAACACTGTGTCTTGGTGGAAAAGCCTATATATTATTTCCATTCCTCACACACATAATCAAATCTCACAAATGAAGAACACAGACTATAAATTGAGTTATTAAGCTGTGTCTGAATCTACCAAAAATCAGTCTGAAGTTGGCTGGGCCGAACGTGACACGTCTCCGGCTGTCGAGCTCCTGTGTGCTGGAAGAAGATCAATAAGCAACAGCAGAGGAGAAGGACTGGAATATAAAGAGACCATCGATCCAAACGAGTCACAGCAGGCCTTCAGAGCCACGAGAGACGGACGACTTTCATCCAGAACTACTAGAGCGCAATCACAACCCCTTCCACTCAAAACAATACAGATGCTATAAGATTTTTGATATTTGCATGATAACAAAATAATCATTCGAAATATTAAAAATGTACATATGCATTTATACAAATATGCTGATATAGTATAATGTTCATTTAGTAACACTGAGATACTACTATAGTTTTTATTAATACTGTGAATTATTTTTACATTGACATATTCTTAGTTTTCATTTTAATTTTAGTTAAAATTGTATTATTTTTGTGTTTTTGTCTATTTTTAGTTTTTTTTTTTTTTTTTTACAGTTAATTATTAATTAGCTTTTTTAGTAGTTTTAGAGCAGATTTCATTTGTTTTTGTAATGTTTTAGTATTTATTTATTTATAAATAAGTCAATACTTATTTTATTTGTAGCTATTTTTTCCTAAATGTTGCCTTGGAAAAAAGTTTTAATTTTGGGGGGAAAAAAATAGTTTGTTTCAGTTAAGTTCTATTTTAATAATTAACAAAAATACATTATTTTATTTACTTTTTAATTTTTAAGTAACACTTTTCATGGTTTTACCCTAATATATGTCAAAATACGTATATGGTTATATATCTATATGATATTTGCACTATGATAACAAAATAATCATTAGAAATATTGGAAATTTAATTATGCATTCATACAAATATGTTCATTTAGTTCACTTACGAGTGAGTCACTGAATCATTAATTCATTTGATTCATTCAAACACTGATTCTAATTCTTTAACAATAAAGCAAGTGACTGACTTTATGAGTGAGTCATTGAATCATTAATTCATTTGATTCATTCAAACACACTGACTCCGATTCGTTTATTTAGTAATGAAGCAAGTGACTGACTTTATGAGTGAGTCACTGAATCATGAATTCATTTGATTTGTTCAAACAAACTTACGAGTGAGTCACTGAATCATCAATTCATTTGATTCATTCAAACACTAATTCTAATTCATTTAACAATGAAGCAAGTCACTGACTTTATGAGTGAGTCATTGAATCATTCATTTGATTCATTCAAACACACTGACTTTGATCCATTTATTTAGTAATGAAGCAAGTGACTGACTTTCTGAGCGAGTCATTGAGTCATTAATTCTACCAGTTCATTCAAACTCACTGATTAATTCAGTGACAAGTGACTGATTCTGAATCATTTATTCAAACGATTCATTCAAAACCACTGATTTATGCTGTGGTTTTGTTGTTTGCCAGAGGAAAAACAGACTATATATATATAAATATATAGTATGATCGCATATATAGTATGATCACACATGCACACATACACAAACACGAAACATACGAGCAAGCAAAGGCCCAATACTTTATTAATCCTGATTCAGAAGTGAATCAATACAGAGCCAAGGCTTTTCTCATAAGAATTATTCGCCGTGTTCGCTCTCTAGAGGTCCGATCTCTAAATTCTCTCGACGGCATTCATAACCACAGCGAATCTGCAATTAACGAGCGCACAACACACCGCTGATGTATAACAGAACATGCCCACTCTGATCATTAGGCCCTGAACGCTCATTAGACGAGATTCAGATGTTATGAATGAGGATTAAATCTGCACTACGGCTGAAAATCATTACCACTGATTCGTACTGATACAATCAGACAGATCAGCTCCAGGAAAATGAGCTTGCCTTATTCAGTTTGTGTGATAAATATTCCATGATTTATATTCCAATAGATCTGCCTCATAAATATTTATGAGAAATAATGCCTGGGAAATGGAAGCAAATTGTTCAGGAGTTTGGAGAGCTCCTTATATGATATTGTATTCGAAATAAACGACCAAAGCACAGATTTAATCAAAAATTACTCACCGCCAGACTTACACAGGCAAATGGTTTTCTCGGTACTAACAGAGAGAAAGATATAATTCCATCAAGTTAAAAGTAGAAGAGTATATGAATGCTTAAAGACATAGAGATGCTTATAAAAGATCAGAAAATTATTTGAATATGAAAGTGAATCATTTTAAACTGATAACGTGATTTCTTTGTTTTCCCAGAATCACCGTTTTTCTTTTCTTTTCTTTTCTTTTTTTGGAGTGCTAGGGTAAAAGTTTAGAGGAAAAACTGTTAAAAAGTCTAAAAGTAAATGAAGTAAGATTAAAATAAATGAATAAATAAACAGATAAAAGTAAGAAAATTACAAATTAGAAAAACACAAATTAGATCTAAATATATTTAAAAAAAAAAAAAGATTACAACAAATAAACAAAATAAGTAATAAAAAATAAACATAAACATTTAAATTTAATTAAAATATATATTTTTTTACTTAAATAATTTTATTATTTAAAAGGTAAACAGGAAAATTTTTATTAAATTTTATACATTTTTTCAAAATTTTTTGAATTCATTTATTTTTTTGAGTACAGTATTTAGTGTACCATTTTAAATTATTATAAACTATGTCTTTGCACATGAAAATACATAGTGGCCTTTTAAATCTTACCTGTTTTAGAACATTTAATGACACAAATTGAAATTATTATTTTGAAATGTTTTTAGTGCATTTTTAACATTTAAACGTTCTGAGAAATGTTTTTGTAACCTTTAAATAACGTTGTAATCATGACAAGAAAACTGGAAATTTCAATGTTCTTTAAAATATTAAAACTAAACATTCAAATAATGTAATATTTTGGGTGAAAATAAAGTTAGAACATTGTAAGAAACGTTTTTACAACCTTTAAGTAACGTTACTTTATTTTATTTTACAGTCTGACATGCTATACTCCATCTAAAATAATTTTAAACTACATTTTTATAATTCATTTTATTATTTTATTTTACTTCACAGCATAAATAAAATTATTGTAAATTACATTAGTAATGTTTGCATCATTTATTGTATTTTTTTTATATTTACTTTATTATTAGATTTTATTTTCAGTGTGACATCTAAAATGACTTTAAACTGCATTTAATTTTTTTTTAGAATTCTTTTGTTTTGATTTTATTTTTTGGATTTCATTTACAGTGTGACATGCTATACTCCATCTAAACTTATTTCAACCTACATTTTTAAATTATTATTTAAAATTATTAAATTAGTATTTCTTTCATTTTATTTTACAGCATAAAAAGGCCTCACTCGATCTAAAATTTCTGTAAATTACATTTTTACATTTTTTATAATTCTTTGAATTTTATTTTATTTTATTAATTGAATTTATTTCATTTTATTTTACAGTGTGACATGCTATACTCAAATCTAAAATTATTTTAAACCACATTTTTAGAATTTATTTTATTATTTTACAATGTAAACATACTGTATATATTATAAGAAATGTTTCTGCAACCTTTAAATAATGTTGCAATCATGACAAGAAAACTGGACACTTCTACATTTCAGAAACACTTCAAAGCAGTGTTCACACACTTTTATAAGCTAAATTTGTTACCTGGGAAGCAGAATTGATGCAGTATTAAACCAGGCACATTACAAGTAAGTAAAAAAGTTATTCCTCTCAGAATGAAATGTAAAAACATATTTCCAAAATAACTAAAGCACACTTGCTGAAGACAGACAGTCAAAAGCGTACGTGACTTCACTCACATTGCTTTTAACACACAAGATGTTTGAGAGCATGTTAAATAAATCTCTGGCAGCACCACGACACCCGCTCGCGAGCGTTTACCACGTCTGACATCAGCCGTTCCCTCCACACGCATGTGAGCCGCTCCTGTCTTTCATCCAACCCACAGCCCTCCATCATGTCCTCCTCAATCAGACGAGCTATTCATCCCAGCGCTTCATCTTTTCATCTCTTTATCTTTCCCAGGGCCCTGGGAAGAACAGGCTATATTCATTTCCTAATTGCCGTGCTCAAATTCAGCATTCAGCGCTCTATTTCTGTCACAGATGCTGAGGAGATCTTTGACATCCTGTGTGCGAGATGCGACGACAAACCGTCACACGGACGTTTAAGGAGAGGATCTGAGATTCCCAAAAAGCTCTGAGAGGATCCTGACACTGTTTTCAATGAGGAAAACTGAATGGAGTCAATCTATGGCACAGACAGACTCGTTTTGCACACACAAAGAAAAACATTTACATATAGAAGTCTTAAAGATACAGTAGGAAAAGGATTTGGCCAGCGAGTTGATGGAAAGTGATGAAAAACCATATAAGGCTTTTTGGAGCAAAAGAAAACTTGATTAATGGACTTCCAGGGAAAAAATAATGGCATAAAAGTGTATCATAAGGCCATTTATAGTAAAGAAATAGTGTAGTTAATAAAAAGCAGTGATGGATTGAAGGCATGAGAAGGACAAGTGAGATGAGAAGAGGGAGTCACCAGATGAAGGTGTGCGGCACATTTCACACAGATTATCAGATTAGGCAGATCTGACAGAGACTCGCAGTCAGACGAGGATCCGCTTTACTCCTCTATTCACACAGAAAGAATAGTCTCTGTGCTCAACACTTCACTACATTTCTTCAAAGGCAGGAGAGAATAAGAGAACAAGAACAAGATGACAGGTGTGAAAGAAGAAAATAACAGCAGAAAATGCTGAGACAAGCATATAACGGATGGATGGATAAACATGAATATATTAGATAGATAGATAGATAGATAGATAGATAGATAGATAGATAGATAGATAGATAGATAGATAGATGGAGTGATGAAGCGGATGGACAGATGGAGTGATGAAGAGATGGATTGATGGATGGATGGATGGAGCAATAAAAAGAAGAATGGATGAAGTGATCAAACGAAGGATGGATGAATTGATAAATGGATGGATGGAGTGATAAAATGATAGATGGATGGAGTGATAAAGAGGTGGATGGATGGATGGAGTGATAAAGAGATGGATGAATGGAGTGATGAAACGGATGGATGAATGGGTGGATGGAGCTATAAAGAGATGGATGAATGGATGGATGGATGGATGGACAGAAGGAATGATAAATAGATGGATGGATGGAGTGCTGAAACAGATGGATGAATGGATTGATAAATAGATGGATGGAGTGATAAAATGATGGATGATGGATAGATGGATGATGGATGGAGTGATAAAGAGGTGGATGGATAAAGCAATAAAGAGATGGATGGATGGAGTGATAAAACAACGGATGGAGGGATGGAGGGATGGGTGGATGGAGCGATAAAGAGATGGATGGATGGATGGATGGACGGATGGAGTGATGAAAAGGATGGATAAATGGGTAGACTGAGCTATAAAGAGATGGATGGACAGATGGATGGATGGACAAATGGAGCAATAAAGAGATGGATGGATGGAGCGATAAAGGAAAGAATGGATGGAGTGATCAAACAATGGATGGATGGTTTTATAGATGAATGGAGTGATAAAATGATGGATGGATAGATGGATGATGGATGGAGTGATGAGGTGGATGGATGGATAAAGCGATAAAGAGATGGATGGATGGATGGATGGAGTGATAAAGAGATGGATGGATGGAGTGATGAAACGGATGGATAAATGGGTGGATGGAGTGATAAAGAGATGGATGGATGGAGCAATTAAGAGATGGATGGATAGATAGATGGATGGATGGATAGATGGATGGATAGATAGATGGATGGATGGAGTGATAAAGAGACGGATGGATGGAGTGATGAAACGGATGGAGCGATAAAGAGGTGGATGGATACATGGATGGATGGATGGATGAAGCTATAAAAAAAGGAGAATGGAGTGATGATACGATGGATGGATGGATGGATGGATGGAGCGATAAAAGGGAGGATGAATGGATGGATAGAATAAGATTGATTGATAGATAGATGACAGATGGATAGACAGATGGAGAGATAAAAAAGATGGAGGATGGATGAATGGATAGATAGAAAGATGATGGGATGGATGGATGGAGTGATAAAACGATGGATGGATGGATGGATAGATAGATTTGCAGACTGCAGTGGAATGTGAACTGCTGAATAAAACAATCTTTGCTTTGTGTTGGTAACCTAGTTATTGAATATTCATGTAGGTAAATAAATTAATGCGTTCTCTCTCTCTCTCTCTCGTTTAGGAGGGAACAACATCCTCCTGTGAGAAACATCACTTATTATGATATATTCATACATGCATAACAAATCCAAACAGAAGAAGGCTTTTCTCTGCCATCATGCTAGTGAACTCACAGCACCAATCACTGTCGCCGTCTACAATCCGCCTCGCTCCGTTAACCCAATGCTTTACAATAATTGATCTCAGTTGTCAGAGCCGTGGCCTAGCAGTTAGTGTAAATGTCCAGACAAGTCGAGTCGTGGTTTAAGTCATCACTGAGCAGCGCGTTTACTCACAGCAAATCACTGTGAATGCTAATGGAAAGCTCTCTATGTAACAACAGCAGAAAATTACCAAAAAAGCCTTTTATATGGAGGACCAAACCTGCAAAAAATAATAAATAATAAACCAATGTATAAATAAATAAATACGGAAATAAATACACATAACAATAAATAATACATAAACTCAAGAAAAAAACTAAATTTAAAATACATACTGACAATACTAAATAAAGGAAAAATTAGTAGTACAATTACAAATAAAAAATTACATAAAAAATGAATAACTAAATGTGATTAAAAATTAATCGTATTTATTTTATCAAGTCATTTATAGCAGACAGTAAACCAGGAACTATGGTGGACCAAACCTTAAAAAAATTAAGTACATTTATAAATAAATAAATAAGGAAATAAATAAATAAATTTCTTAGTAAATCAACAAACAAAAAAAATTAATTAAAGATTAAAACATTAAGTATAAAAACAAAAAAGTTGAAAATAAATAATTATCTATCAAATAAAATAAAAAATCTATCAAATAATTAAATAAAAAATATTTTAAAATAAATGTAATGAAAAATTATTGTTTTTTAATTGTGTTATTAATTATCTAGCTGTTACAATGTCAGAAATATTTATTTATTTATATATTTGTTTATTTGCTTTTTATTTTTGAAAATAACATAAATTTGTAAATAAATAAATATTCGTAAATAAATAAACAATTAGTAGATAGATAGATAAATTTAAGAATAAAACAAAGTTTAAAATACATACTGAAAATAATAAAGAAAAAATTATTAATATTATTACAAATAAGTAGTAAAAAAATGAATGAGTAAATGTAATTTAAAATACATAGTGGACAAAACTTTTTTTACTCAAAAAACTAAGTAAAATAAAATTTCTCAATAAATAAAAAAAAAAAAAACAATTACAGATTAAAACATTAAGTTTAACAACAAAAAAGTTTAAAATACAGAAAATGACAAATAATGTAATGACTAAATGTAATGAAAAATTATTGTTTTTTTTTTTCGTCATTTATTCCTTTATTCATTTTCCAACTGTTACAATTGTTATAAATATTAATTCATTTATATATTTGCTTGTTTATTTGCTTTTTATTTTTGCAGTTTTTATAAAAAATAAATAAATCAATCAATACTTTTTTTTATTTTTTTTATTTTTGCAGGTTTGGTCCTCCACAGTTTCAGCAGGTTGAAACTGTTTAACCGCATTTACCAATTGGTGTTCTGTATGTCTGCCGGCACGCTAACGACGTGTAATGACACAATAAGCTTAAACGGCCCTTGAGGACGCAGGGAAAGAGCGGGACATCTGTGACTGTCACAGCCTGGAAATAAAGCTCCTTCCACAATCGATTGTGCTCAGAAATCTTAGCGTGACATTTTGGGAATCATGAGAATATGTTTGTTATCAGTGAGCTCATGTTCCGGCTGGCGTGACACACGCTGCCATATTGCGTCGCCAGCTTTAACCCATATTTATTGTGCGCGCGCGGACCCTTAGCAAAACACTGCACACCAGCGACGGCAACTTAGCCACATGATTAATGCGAGTCTAAGCTGCTTAGCATAGGCCCATCTGGATCTACTGTTTACGCTATGACTCACGCATGCCACGCCCCCTGGGGGCGGAGTGAGAGTGATGGGGGCGGGGCTGCGAGAACAGATAATCCTCTGTAATCGGGTTTTATGCACTATTAAGGCCCAGCGGCCCATTGCGTAATTTGTCCGATCCAGTGTGAGATGGTGATATGACAGCAGGGAAGCCCTGCATGCGAGGATCTGATGTATTATTGCAGAGGATGTTTGGTCTACGGATACAAGCGGTCTGGGATTATAGGAAGTGATACGGGAGTGCCTGGGCCTGCAGGTGAATAGGTGTCATCAAAATAAAAAATAAGAAATTATATTTAGCATATTTTTATTGCCTATATTTAGGAAATTATATTCTCAGACTATGAATTCATGCACATCTATGTGAATGAGCTCATGCATACCTAGAAAATCCAAAAATAGTGAACAGCCCAGTTTCGTCTGAGAACTAGCTGGAGGTTTTGAAATGATCCTCATTTGCCCCATCAGCCTCGTGAAGGAGTCAGATAATCAAATATAGAGTGGATAATTACCTCCCGCTCATCACTCATCGCCATGGCAATCAAGAGTCTCCATTCACTCCTAATATAACTCATGAACACGCCCAGATCTGCACCCGTCCCACAGACACCTGAACACACTGAAATACACGTCTGACACATATCAGCACCTACACTGAACTTATTTATGGAAAACATCTGTCGTGCCCTGTTTGGGTGACGTAAACTGTCAAATTTGTGTTTTGTGTCACTCATAGGTGTTCAGGTAGTGTTACATTTTTATTTATTTAATTATTAAATATTGAATGTTATTAAAAATGTTATGTAAAACAAAAAAATAAATAATATATAAATATATATAAATATATTATATAAAATAACTTTATTAATTACTCTAAATATTAATATATATACATTTATAAAGAGTTTATAAATAAATACATACAAGTTTATATGTCTAGTCTAGTCAATAAACAAAATGCTATTTTGTGAATGTAGTTCCAACATTATGCAATATTTCAAAACAAAAGTACTTATTTATATTTAATTATTTATTTTACATTATATTTTTATTAGTGCTGAAGTAAAAATAGAAGTTTCTGTTTACATAATATATATGTGTGTACTGTGTATATTTATTATGTATATATAAATACACACATGCATGGATATTTATTATATCAATAAAAATATATACATGCATGTGTGTATTTATATATACATAATAAATATACATAGTACACACACATATATTATGTAAACAAAATTGTATTTTAATCGAGATTGCTTGTTGCATAGCATTAATTATTATTATTGTTGGAGCCATTTCTTTTTCTATTTTCATTTTGGACTGAATGGACTAATTTGATAATTTAAATATAATGTGGTTTATGTTGGTGATTATTATTTGTGTATTATTTGTTTATTTTGAGTATTTGCTTTGAATGTTATGAATTTGTGAATGAGGACTTTTATTATTTCA
>JAHKKF010506255.1:0-18672 GCA_019740295.1 Labeo calbasu
ATTAAATCAAATGAAATAGAAGAGTATAAAGTATAAATTAAATGCAATATGAAATATGCAACTGTAAAATGTTTTACTTTTAATATAGTGGGGTAAATTGTCACAATACCATTGTTTTAACCAACAAATATAACCATATTGTATAAAAATAGAACATTTAAAGCATGTGACAACCTGTTCTTTCAATTAAAAAATAATTTTAATCAATTTTTCAAATCAATCAAAAAATTGTTTGTCAGTGTAGTTCTGTGTTGTGTAACAACAGATACAAAAAAATAGCATGAAACGATGAGTTTGGAGAACCTAATTCGTAAACCTATTCTAATTTAAAGGGATAGTTCACACACAAAAAAATGTAATTATGTTTTTAATTACTCACCCTCATGTTGTTCCAAACCCGTATGACCTTCGTTCATCTTCAGAACACAAATTAAGATATTTTTAATGAAATCTGAGCTTTTTAGACCCTCCATAGACAGCAACGCAACTGACACATTCAAAGGTAGTAAAGACATTGTTAAAATAGTCCATGTGACAGCAGTGGTTCAACTGTAATGCTATGAAGCTACAAGAATACTTTTTGTATGCAAAGAAAATAAAAATAATGACTTTATTCAATAATATGAGAGTTTTGAGCAACGCATTGAAAACCAACATATAATAGAAATTAGATATCCTTGTGACTACTCTATCTCGTCTAGGCTCTCACAGGCATTGTGACCTACTGTAACTTATACTGTACACTCATGCAGAGAGAGAAAGAAATACAGTAAATAAACAAGACTAAAACAGACCTACAGTGACTGTTGGACTGTTTGACCCTTTTTTTATCATTCAGCTAGCCCATAGAGAGAGAGAGCGAGAGAGTACTGTATATGAAAGATAGAAGCTGATAGGTGCTGAGAGGGTTTTCTTGGGTGGCTGGAAACAAAGACATGCTAATTATTAGCTTGTGAGGAAGCTACAGGAACACAATTCTCGCTTCTCCGGTTCGTTCTACACACACCGCTAATTGCACTGTCAAGTGCAAGTTTCTCATAGGATGCACTTATATGTCACACGCAAGCACACGCTGACACGTATATATACAGATAATATACAGGATAAATATGATGTAAGCCATTTATTTGTGTTGCAAAGCAACGATAATAAGTCGTTTGATAGTAAAGGGCAATAGCCTATCCGTTCTGCGGCTTTCAGCGTCGAGTCAACAGCGTAAAGACGATGTGTCAACAGTGGCCCCTAGCGGATAATGAGAGTAATACACAGAGAGACAACAGATGAAACGGCTGCCATTGACGAGTTTGAATTGTGAGGAGAGAAGGAAGTCAATACGTAATGAGCTAATAAGTTGAGATGAGATCTTTTGTTTACTTTAAAATTAAAAAGCAACTGTCTATCTAAGCTACTCAAAATTTGACATATCCCTCTCGCAATCTTCAATACGTTAAAAATCCTACGTAAACAACACAGAATGTATTGCTTGAATTTCCTGTACTTGCATTAGTTGTTTTTTTTTCCTTCAATACATTCTTGTCAAACAATGGCTTAGACTGAAGCAGCTGAAAGATGAAAGCCATTCGCGCATAATAAAAACAATAATACACTCTTTATTCATCTCCTAATTCTCATCCAATATGTTTAGCGACAGAAATGCATACTATTAATCCTCTATCAATCAATGAACGACAGTAGCTTAATAAACAATACAATAAAACATGTCTTAATGGCAATATAAATGTTTCCACAATGGATAGGAGATATCAGCTCAGTAACAAAAACAATTGAAGTCAACAGCAAGTCATCCAAACAGAAACTAATGTAGGCTATTGTGTGTGCGCCTATTATTTCTCGTTTTGACTTTTTGAAAGCAGGTTCATTACGGGATTTAAAAAAAGAAAAACGTCTTTTTTTCCCCTCACATAAAATGGCATAACTTTAGGATTCCAGTTTAGGAGAAGGGGGACTAAGCGACGACTGTACATATGTGTTGTTTAGCACCTGCCACAAACACACTTCTGCTCTCCTGTTTTAGCCTGTGTGGCCATTGTCCTGACAGAAAGGGGTATGGAGTGCTTCAGGTGCCAAAAACAGGTGTTTAATAAGAGCGAGAGAGAGACTGAGAGAGAAAGAGGGAGAGAGAAGGTTCTGCTTTAGCCAAATTCAGACTCATTACACAGGACTGAGGGTCTGCAGGTAAGCCACATACATATACTCTTACTTCTCTATTGTCTATTGATCTATTAGCTTGATCAGATTTGGTGTTCGTTAGAGCTATAGATTGTATTATCTGTTATAATTTTTTTACATGAATATCAGGGTCATATAGTTTATATAGAATGTATTAAATAGCCTGTCACAGAAGAGATGGTTTATAACAGCGCAGCATATTATATAGAACTCATCGATCAAACAAAAAAGCATTTTACACAAATAGACAACAAGAAAAGAATGAATAAGCAACACAGAGGCTCTCAGACTCTCATAGATTACACTAAATTGTCTGCAACAATATAATATCTAAACTGGACAGTTTAATCATATCAGGGATGAATTATATGTTTGCGTTTTCAAGTCCTCTATAAATCTCTGCTTGTTTATGCACCTTGTCTATTTGGGCATTATATTGATTTTTGCTATCTAAAAGCCTAACTAAAAGCCTCTTGATGTCACTGAAGCGTCTCAGATCCAGGTATTGTGCTCTCTGCAGGCTGATCAGATTTCTGGGGCAGTGTAGTGGAGGTTGCAAACCCCCCGAAGATGTATGGCCTGTATTTGGAAGCGGTGAATGACTACATCAATGAATCATATGGAGAGGACGTATGGAGGCTAATCGAGGCCAGAGCGGAGATCCCGCACCTCAAATTTGTTCGACACCAGATGTACAAGTAAGTCCTGAGAGTGCCATATCTGATAACTTAAGTGATAGTCACAGACTGCTTCTGGCTAAGTTAACAATGCCGGTGTTTGTTATTCCAGTGATAATCTCATCCTAAGATTGGCAAAGGCTGCTGGAGAGGTTTTGGGAAAAACTCACGATGAGCTGATGTACGCTTTCGGGGTCTACATGGTCAAGCGGATAGGAAACTATGGCTATGAGAGGATCTTAAAGGTGATTTTCAAACAAAAACATTAAGCAGCTTGATAGTTTTCGACATTAATAATAAGAAATGTTGAGCAGAAAATCAGCATATTAGAATGATTTGATAAAGGACACGAGACAAAAACACTTTGATCAAATAAATCAGCCGTGGTGAACATAAGACACTTTTTTCAAAAACAGTTTTTTTTAAAAATCGTTCTGACCCCAAACGTTTGAACGGTACATGACGTTTCTCTTTTAGTTTTCTACATTGGTCTTTTTCAATAGTTAACTGTATAAATGCACACACATTTGACATAGCTTTTAAATCTGTTCTAATATCTCCGTTTCAGGTACTCGGGCGCAATGTACGAGATTTCATCAATGAGCTAGATAACCTGCACGAGTACTTCCGTTTTTCCTTCCCAAAAGTCCAGCCGCCCAGTTTCTGTGTAGAGGAAGAATGTGAAACGAGTCTTACCCTTCACTACCGTTCAACCAGGAAAGGATTCACACAGTTTGTCAAAGGTAATAGTGCTAATAAGTGTTACATTCTTAGATGCATGTTGTGTGGAGAGTGTATTTAGACCAGCAGCAGGTTTGAAAGTGTGATATTGCTTTCATACAACAGTTCCATAAACAATAAGTTAATAATATACGCTTTATATGGTAAGTTAATGTGTTGCCCTGCCAATGCAAATGTTAAATAAAAGCCAAAGCAAAATTAAAGGGATAGTTCACCCAAAAATAAATGAAAAAAAGAAAAATCTGTCATTAATTACTCACCCTCATGCCATTTCAAATCCTTAAGGTCTTTGTTCATCTTCAGAATACAAATTAAGATATTTCTGATGAAATCTGAGAGCTTTTCTGACAGTAATGCAACTGACACGTTCAAGGCCCAGAAACGTAGTAAAGACATGAATGGTGGTGAACAGCGACACCAAAGAGAAGTACTGTTAAGTAAAGTTGTTATTTTTGTTTTCTTTGTGCACAAAACATTCTTGTAGCTTCATAAAATTATGGTTGAACCACTACTGTCACATGGACTATTTTAACGATGTCCTTACTACATTTCTGGGCCTTCAACATGTCAGTTGCATTGCTGTCTGTGCGGGGTCAAAAAGCTCTTGAATTTCATAAAAAATATCTTCATTTGTATTCTGAAGATGGACAAAGGACTTAAAGGTTTGGAAAGACATGTGGGTCAGTAATTAATGACAGAATTTTCATTTTTGGGTGATTTATCTCTTACTCCTGAGCATCTCAGAGATTAATGATTCAGGGATTCACATACAAGTTACTTGCTTCATTCCTGAATGAGTCAATGTTTTGAACAAATTGGTTGAATGAATGAGTATGAGTCGCTCATACTCTTTTTTTTTAACTCAATAAAAATAAATAATTCAAGAGTCATTTATAAAGAGAGTAGTCTGTCGCCACCTACTGGCATAGAAAAGTAACCTGCAGAAAGAGCCACTGAAAAGTTGCCACCACTAAAGTAAATTCAAGGGCAGAAATACACTCTAAAAAGTACTGTGTTAAAAACAACCCAGCACTGGGTGAAATATGGACAAATGCAGAAAATGGGCTGCTTTGACTCAGCGATTGGGAAAAATGTTCAACCCAACCTTCTGGGTAGTTTTGTTTAACTCAACTATTGCTTAAAAATTACAAAATGTATTGCTTAAAATGATCCCAAAATAGGTTGTAAAATAACATTTATTCATATGTTCAATAAACAAACATTTATTAGTTAAATAAATAATAATTAAATAAAAAACATTTGTTTAAATTGCTTATTAATAAATGCTCACCTTTTGATTATTGCAGATGCCTCTAGTAATTATGTGTCTGATTTTTAATTTACAACCTATTCTGGGTTCATTTTAAGCCAGCCATACAGTACTTTTTAAACACTATTTGAGCTGGGTCTGTCCATATTTCATCCATATTAAATATTAATTTCATATATGTATTATTACGGGTCAAGTACTAAGATTTCCGCCTACTATCACAACTAATATCGTTTACATCCAAAAGCTGTATGATACTTTTCTACTGAGCTATATGTACTTATTAAATCTGCTTTATATATAATTTATTCTTTGAACAGTTACCATATTAACAGGATGAGCTTTTTGGTGAACTCTGTACGTGTGCTTTCTAAAACTGTTTGCACATTAAAATTCTTGAGATGTGCGAGGTAAAATAATGATCTGAAAGTACAGCTCAGATAAAATTATGTTTGACAAGATCTTACACAATGAAAGCTGGTCAGTCCAGTGTTTGTAGCCTCAGCCTGTTTAAAATTCAAATAGCGTCTGTTGTGACTTCTCTGTAGGGCAGCTCTCTCAGGTGGGCCGACAGTTTTACAACACAGACATCGAGGTGGAGATTCTGTCTAAAGAGGAAACAGAGAAAATGACATATGTGGTAGGAGTCCAAACAGACATTTACCTTCCTATGTACACAAAGCAGCTCTGTTATTCTTTATTTTTCACGTTTCTGATCTTCTCGCTCTCTCTCTGAAGGTCTACAAGATGAATTTTGACAATGCTGCGTTTAAGCACCGTATGCCCCAGCAGAAAACAGCTCCAGGCTATGAGAAACTGCCCATGAAGCGAGGAATCTTTTTTGACATGTTCCCCTTCAGCGTGATATTCCGCAGGGACATGACCATGTATCGGATCGGAGACGGTTTGAAAGAGGTGTTTTCTGATCTGCAGGGCAAAAAGGTCAATGAGGAGTTTACCCTTGTACGACCCATGCTGGAATTCAGCTGGGATAATGTGAGTAAACGGGAGGGTAGGAGAACAGATGCAAAGCCAGATCAGCATGAAAGTAACCAGCAACTTTGAAAAAATGTTTATGCTTTCTTTTCTTGCTCTTGGCATTTATGCCCTGAAAAAGCGTTTTGTTGGTGTGTGCTTTTTCAGATCTACACCCACCTCAACAATGTGTTTGAACTGCTGTCTAAAGCTGTGGTAGAGAGCAAACAGAAGGTCAACATCCCTAAACTCAGCAAGGAAGAACCAGAGGAGAAAGAGGAAAGTGAAAAACCCAAAAAGGAAGAAAGAGGTACAGTGCTTAGAATAACAGTTGCGAGGCCAAAACAGAATCGGCAGAATGTTTCACAATTTTTAAGCTGATCTTGGGGGAAAATCTGTGGAATTTTGGTCAAATGTGTCAGTACTAAACTTTTATCTTATCTATAATATGATTTTAAAAAGTCAGTGATGCTAATTTTGTCCTAATCATTTATATATTATTAGGACAAAAATATATACAATACAATACATAAAGAATACTATTTACCTCTGAATAAATAGTTTACATTTTTTTGGAATAAAAAAAAAATACTAGTATTATTTTGGGAAAAAAACTCAAATTAATACTCAATTTAAAAAAAAAAAAACTTCTTTGAAAAAGTATTATTTTAATTGTTTTTATACAAAGAACTATTAAATTATTAACAAATGTGAATAAAGACATTTATAATGTTACATAAGATTTGTGTTTCAAATAAATGCTATTCTTTTGAACTTCCTTTTCATCAAAGAATTCTAAAAAATGTATTCTTTTTTTCACAAAAATATTGAGCAGCGCAACTGTTTTCAGCTTTGATAATAAGAAATGTTTCTTGAGCACCAATCAGAATGATTTCTAAAGGATCATGTGACACTGAAGACTGGAGAAATAGCTGCTGAAAATTCAGCTTTGCCATCACAGGAATAAATTGTATTTTCAAATGTATTTAAATAGAAAACCATTATTTTAAATTGTAAAAATATTTCACACTATTACATTTTTTATATAAAAGCAGCTTTGGTAAGCATAAAAGACTTCTTTTAAAAACATAATAAAAACTATTGTTACACCTCATGACATTTTTAGAGCCATTAAATTTCAACTTTTTTGAAAATGGAGATTTTCAAAGCCATATAAAACAAACAAAGAGTGCATTTGTAAGAACTTAATGTGTTTTAAATTAAATTTTGTTAAAAGATTTGCTCATTTCCTTATGGACGCTCTCATGCTACTGTATATGACACTGACCCATGTGTGAATAAATCTTAATGAAAGATAATTTGAAACCACACTGACCAATCAGATCATCTAAAATCAGACATGTGACAGTTCACACCTAAACATCTTGCCTCTACACAAATTAAAGCAGATAATGTGCTAAAACATCTCACGCTGTCTTCTGCCACTGTGCTTCCGCTGTTTTCTCAGACATTAAAGTGATGGAGGAAATGAAGGGGACGGATCAGGAATACAGCAGCGCTCTGACACAGTATAACAGTTCGGCTAATTCTGGAGGAGAGGACATCGAGCTGCTAGCTTTTCAGACTGTCACCGGTTAGACACATTGCAGTAAAGTGATGCTCTGAATGAGCTGTACTAGCATGAAAACAATGAGAAACTTTATCAAGTCAATGAAATTACAATCATTATTCTGTGTTTTGGGAACTAAAATTGACCCAGAAAGTACCTCTAGTTCATCCAAATGAATGGAAATCTTTTGTCTATGCAGTGAAAATGAAACTTCCTCTCTTGTGTAGGCAAGTGCAGTGAAACCATATTTGAAGACATGCGGGAGCCCCCTAAAAAGCCTCTCCATCTCAAGGGCCAGATGAAGTACGTCCCTCAATGGGACTCCCTCATCTTTCTAGGAACTCCCATGTAAGCCCTCATGATCACACAAGTTTTCACCACTGCAGCCTGAGCTAATGGAAAACAGTAGCTTAGTTATTGCCACATAAAACTGACAATCGGGGCTTCTCTGCCAACTCATTTTAAAGGGACCATATTCTGCACTCTCAAACAATTTTAGTTTAATCACGAGGTCGGCTTACAATATTAAAATTCCTTACCTCCAAAAATGTCATTATTTGGTTTTAAAAGACCATTTTCCACTTTCTCTCTCTCTCTCTCTCTCTGACCTCTGAGACTCAAGTGGTTTTGCTTAATGAACCATACTTTTCACTGGACATAATCCAATACTGCAGCAAAATGTTAAGTGTTTGAAGCAAACAAAAATGGCCCTAAAATCAACAATATGCATTTTCTCCTACTTTTAAAGCTTCAAAGCCCACTTCATTTCTCAACTATGCACAATTACATAGTTTGTTGGGGTTTTATTCATTTGCATTAGCATATTTTTCCCCTACTGTCCATGAACCAATCAGGACAGACCTATGGTAGCCAATTTCTGTCAGTGAATAAAAAATTTTAAAAGGTAATTTTTAACTTTTTATCTCACAATTCTGACTTTTTTCTCAGAATTTTGTGAGCTATAAATTTGCAATTGCGAGTTATAAGGTCAGAATTGCGTGACATAATTAAATAATGTGAAAGTCAGAATTGTGACTTTCTTTCCTAGCAATTGTGAGTTTATATCTCACAATTCTGAGAAAAAAAGTCAATTGGGAGATAAATTAGCAATTGCGAGATACAAATTCACAAAAGAAAAAGTCAGAATTGCAGTTTGTAATCTCGCAATTCTGACTTTATTTCTCAAAATTGTGAGTTTTTAATCATGCAATTCTGAAAAAAGTCAGAATTGTGACTTTTTATCTGGCAATTCTGAATTTATATCTCACAGTTCTGAGAAAAAAGCAATAATCGCAAGATATAAATTCGCAATTGCGAGAAAAACTTACAATTGCGAGATACAAATTCACATTTGCAAGTAAAAGTCAGAATTGCAAGTTTGTTTCTCGCAAATCTGACTTTATTTCTCGCAATTGAGTTTATATCGTGAAATTCTGAAAAAAGTCAGAATTGTGATTTTATCCTGCAATTACAACTTTGTATCTCGCAATTGTGAGTTTATATGACGCAATTCTGACTTTATTTCTCACAATTGTGAGTTTATATCTCACAATTCTGATAAAAAAGTCAGAATTGCGAGATATAAATTCGCAGTTGCAAGAAAAAAGTTTATATCATGCCATTCAGAAAAAAGTCACAATTACAACTTTATATCTCCCAATTGTTTATATGAATTGTGAGTTTATATCATGCAATTTTGAAAAATGTCGGAATTGTGACTTTATATTTCCTAATTCTGACTGGCAATTGCGAATTTTGCGACTTTATATCTCACAATTCTGAGAAAAAAGTCAGAATTGTGAGTTTATATCTCGCAATTATGAGTTTATATGAATTGTGAGTTTATATCACGCAATTTGAAAAAGTCAGAATTCTGACTTTTTATCTCGCAATTGTGTTTACAGTGCAAACATTGCAAAAAAGTTTATATAATTTCATAATTCTGAGAAAAAAGTTAGAATTGTGAATTTATATCTCGCAATTGTGAATTTTGCAAGTTTATATATCTCACAATTCTGAGAAAAAAGTCAGAATTGTGACTTAATATCTCACAATTGCGAGTTTATATAATACAATTATGGGGGAAAAAAAATTTGCAATAACATTTTTTATTTTTTATTCAGTGGAAAAACAGGCTTCCATACAGACCTGTAACTCGCCATTCGAAAACTACTAGTCTATATAGCACATCCATCTTTTAAAGGAACACTCCACTTTTTTTGAAAATAGGCTCATTGTCCAACTCCCCTGGAGTTAAACAGTTGAGTTTTACCGTTTTCGAATCCATTCAGCCGATCTCTGGGTCTGGCTGTAGCACTTTTAGCATAGCTTAGCATAGATCATTGAATCGGATTAGACTGATTAGACAGTTTTGCTAAAAATGCTACCACCAGACCCAGAGATTGGCTGAATGGATTCGAAAACGGTAAAACTCAACTGTTTAAATCTAGGGGAGTTGGAAAATGAGCCTATTTTCAAAAAAAGTGGAGTGTTCCTTTAAACTCACTTTCAATAATATGGACCCCTTAAAATGTGTAATTATGAGTCTACAATTGTCAGATCTGTCTGTATATACACAAAAAAGCTATAAGATTATATCTAAAAATGCTGAATTCTGCATTAAAGCATATTTTCCTTTGTACAGTATTGAGACAGTGGAGGACATGATAAAAATGGGTGTTTACGTCAATGATTTAAACCTGCATGACTCCAGCAGAGAGCTCATCCTGGCAGGAACACAGCAATCAGCCGAGCTGCAACTGGCACTTGACCAGGTATGATTGGCGTACTGATGCCACCGAGCTCAAAATCTAGACGTACAAATACTGTAATCCACAACCATCCTTAAAGAGACACATTTTCTTTCAGTTTATATAAAAGGAGTAATGCAGCAGAATTTCTGGCACGGACTGACTCAAGTCTATTAAGCCGTTTAATAAGCGCAGACTCTCTGGCTGTGGCTATGCATCTAGAAATAACATGCAAATGACAGACCGAACTCTTACTGTGCCACCTACAGGAGCAGCAGAAGTATGCACAGCTGCAGGAGATCATTAAAAAGCTGGATGAGGAGAAGAAGAGAGGAGACTCCCTGCTGTATGCCATGATCCCCAAAGCGGTGGCGGACAGACTGCGCAAGGGAATCACAGCTCTGGAGACATGTCAGGTACACACCCTCATACAAACCCACCCATTAAAACACTTATAAAAACACTATTTATATAAATTTCCCTTAGTACTGACTAACCATTGTGATTTTAACTATATCAGGATCTCAAGAGACAGAATGAAATAGGAAGAAAAGCAGTTTGCTTTTTCCTCTAGTGCTGTCCAGCTGTTTTTAAGTGGTGTTCTTGATCTGTTATCTCCCTCCAGGTGTTCCCAGACGTGACCATCCTGTTCAGTGATGTGGTGAAGTTTAATGAGATCTGTATCCACATCACCCCCATGCAGGTGGTGGACATGCTAAATGAGATCTACATCGTTTTTGACACACTCAGCGAGAAGCACAATGTTTATAAGGTAACGTAAGTAACTCAAACGAAAGACATTTGACATAACAGAATAGCTCCTCATGCACATTCTTTGACCTAAAAGACCTTCAAGAGTCCTCTGTTTTGTTTTTTTTTTAACAAGGGAGGTACAATATATCAGCACCATATCATATATGTGGCTATATTAGACATTTTTTAATGTATTCATATCAGTCGATTATTGATACACCACTGTTCAAAAGTTTGGGGTCGGTAAAATATTTTAAAAAATGTTTTTGAAACAGGTCCCTTCTGCTTATTATGTTTGATCAAAAATGCAATAAAAACAGTGACATTTTGAAATTGTTTTGATACATTTCTATTTTTAAAATGTAATTTATTCCTGTGATGGCAAAGCTGAATTTTCAGCAGCCTTTACTTCAGTCTTCAGTGTCACATGAACCTTCAGAAATCATTCTAATATGCTAATTTGGTTCTGAAGAAATATCATCTTATTATTTTTTATCAATGCTGAAATCAGTTGTGCTACTTAATATTTTTGTGGAAACCAAGATACATATTTGATTAATATTAAGTCATGTGTCATATAGAAGTCATTTGTAATATTTTAAATGATTTTACTGTCACTTTTGTCCATTCATTTTTTGTATCCTTGCTAAATAAAAGCATTATTTTCTTTCTTTTTTTTTTTTAAAAAAAAAAAACCTTACTGATCCCACTGAACTTTTTAAAAGTACTATATGTAATATTTACCCAATCTTAAAATGACTAGACCTATACATTTATTATTCTCTACATTATAAATGTCTTTAATGATTTTAATTAGGGCTGTCACGATTCCTCGATTCAAATAACCGGCAAAATACCGGAAGTGGTGCATTCCACGTCAATAACTGTTCATCGCGAATTAAAAAAAAAAGTTGAAACCCTCGCTCTGAGTTTACACGTTTTGATGTCCACATATTCAAGAAATTACAGTAAAAAATGTCCAAATATTAAAGATTAAGTGGACATTTGAAATCGTTGTATAGTCAATATTAAACAAGGACTAGATCGCACTGTGAAGTTGACATACAATCGTCAGGCCGTTGGCGCCCTCTGCAGTCGTTTGTTATAATGCATAATGTACATTAGTTCTGTTGTTTATAATACGTTATGTATTTTTAATAATTTTGTTAAATAAAACCATGTTTACTTTCTTTTGATACTTTATTTTAACTAATTATTATTGCATCATTGCTATTATATTATACATGTATTTTAAGTCTTTTAAAAGGCTATTGTTTGCTTATGTCTATTTTTATTACCACAAAAGAATTAATTCTAATTATCCAATTACTCGATTAATCGTCAGAATAATCGACCAATTACTCGATTACCAAAATAATCGTTAGTGACAGCCCTAATTTTAATATCAACCACCATGAATTGAAAATAATTTTGGATTAAAATACTGGTATACAGAGCATTTTGGACAAAAAACGGAAAATATCAGCTTAGTGGTATCTGCCAGAATTTTTATAATAACGCATCCCTATTTTCTACTATTAAATACATCTAATTAGGGTCTTTTAATCTTTACCGTCATTATTAAAGCTTCAGAACTGAGTGAAATGCCAACTAATGTTCTTTCGCACCCAGGTGGAGACCATTAGGGATGCCTACATGGTTGTGGCAGGTGTGCCCAATAAGACCACATTCCATGCCCACCACATCTGTGACATGGCTCTAGACATGTTGAGCTCTATCGATCACCTAAAAGACCCCTCCACCGGGGACAACATCCAGATCCGTGTCGGTGGGTGCACCCGGACTCACACAGCATCACATAAGCACCTGTAACTCTGACTTTGTCTTCACATATTTGAAATTTCTCCAGCTAAATGCTTTTGTGCTGGTCTTCACACAGGCATTCACTCTGGAATGGTGGTCGCAGGTGTAGTGGGTCTGAAGATGCCCAGGTATTGTCTGTTCGGAGACACGGTGAACACGGCTTCTCGGATGGAGTCTAATGGCGTGGTGAGACACTCTCTTATGCCGGACTGAGAAAAATGAACAGCCTCTAATAACGAAACAAAACGGTCTCATCATGCAATAGAAAATATTAATGAGTAATTTTAAATTCATTTTAAGGAAAATGCAGTTAATTAAAAAGTTAATTATAATCTCTTGCTTTTGGTGCGGCTAGGGCATGCAAATCCACATCAGTCAGACCACCAAAGACCATCTGGAGCATGAACCATACATCATCGAGGAACGAGGAAAGATTTTTGTTAAGGTACTACAATACATAATTGACCCAATCACCTTCTTCAAGGAGAAGTTCACTTCCAGAACAGAAATTTACAGATAATTTATTCACCCCCTTGTCATTCAAGATGTTCGTGTCTTTCTTTCTTCAGTCATAAAGAAATTATGTTTTTTGAGGAAACCATTTCAGGATTTCTCTCTATAATGCAGCGTCAAAGGGCTCTAAAGGTCTTATCTAGCAAAACGATCAGCCATTTCCTAAAAAAGATTATAATTTATATACTTTTTAACCTCAAACGCTTGTCTTGTCTGTGTATTCCAGTTCATGACAGTTAGAGTATGTCGAAAAACTTCCATCTCATTTTGTTCTCCAACTTCAAAATCGTCCTACATCACTGTTGTGCCTTTTTTTTTGTAAAGGACTTTGCACGTTCACTTTGTAAACACTGGGTCGGTATTTCTGCAGCCATGTAGGACGATTTTGAAATTGGAGGAGAAAATGAGATGGGAGTTTTTCAACATACCCTAACTGTCTTGAACCAGAATACACACGCAGAGCTAGACAAGACGAGCATTTGAGGTTAAAAAGTATATAAACTGTCATTTTTTAGAAAATAACTGATCGTTTCGCTGGATAAAACCCTTCTTCCTTGGCTGGGATCATTTAGAGCCATTTGAAGCTGCATTTAAACTGCATTTTGGTCCATTAGTCCATTATATGGAGAGAAATCCTAAAATGTTTTCTTTAAAAAACATAATTTCTTTATGACTGAAGAAAGAAAGACACGAAACATCTTGAATGACAACGGGGTGAGTAAATTATCTGTAAATTTAACTCCTTTCACTGCCAACATCAACAATGTTATGCACGTTAAAACTTACAATATTATCTACACCATTTACACCATCCATTTTTTAAGTTTCTAATGCTTACCAAGGCTGTGGTAAAACAGAAATATAGTGAAATATTATAATAATTTTTAAAATGTAATTTATTCATGTGATGGCAAAGCTGAATTTTCACCAGTCATTACTCCAGTCTTCATGGAAGAAACATTTCTTATTATCAGTGTTGAAAATATCATTGTGGAACCTATGATACTTTTTTTTAATTAATAGAAAGTTTTAAAAGAAAAAAGAACATTTACCTGAAACAGAATTTTCAGTAATTACTGTCAATTTAATTCATCCATCCTGAATAAAAGTATCATTCTTTAACAAAAATGAATTACTGACACCAAACTGTTGAGCGGTGTATATGGAGTGTTTTCACAACGCGTCATCAATCAGCCATATTGGCAGCACTGAACGTAAACAGTGCCACTGAACCAAACAAAATTTGCATATTTTGCTGATTATTGCTGCTGAAAATGGTCAATTATTGCCATGTTTTGGTTGTACTAATCATTCAGGCCAGGAAACACATTTGGAGTGTAAGTTATAACAAATTAAGGAGAAGAGTGCAAAAAAACTGTCTGAGGAACAAAAGGCGTTTGTGGTTGGCCAAACTAAACCAGGACTTCCAGGGCAAGAATCTTGACAACATTCATGTTTGTTCTTATCATTTCTGGTCTGGTAGGTGAAATATTAGACTAATATCTTAATTAATATTGCTCATATGTATCTTTACCACCTATTAACTTCAGTTTGTTAAAATATTGCACCCTTTCCTGCTTACTAAGTCCTTCTGTATACGATTTAGCAGCTTCCCAACATTTTTTTTTGCATGGTTTAGACACCATAAATTAGCAGAGCAATGTATTCAGTAGGACATTAACCATGCAATCGGAGCTGGCATCCGAGTATCGGATAACTGACCAAATCGTGATGTAAGTGAAAAGGTCTAAAAAGGTCTTTCAGAGCCACAGATTTTTCCAAGTCTTTCATGTAAACCAAATACTTGCCCAAACAAATGTAAATTTTCAACCCACTACATGTAACATAAAACATTTTAAATTTAAATTTTATTTCTTCATTTAAAACGTTTAAAATGAAGGAGTAAAATTCTGATACATGACTCGTACTGCAAGCAGCTAACATCTTAAAGTGGTGTGAAATCAACTCTAATCTTATTTGATTAAGGGTAAAGGTTATATGAAGACGTACTGGCTGAAAGGAAAGAAAGATCTCTCATTTAAGACTCCAGCAGAGCTCAGATACAGCAACGAGCAGAAAGACTCAGAGGACAGAAGCTCAAATGGGTGAGTTTTGAAAAACACAACTCAAAACACAACACGAAATGACCCAAATTCTAACAGGTGGACAGAACTTAGCAGGTAAAACTGGTTGAGAAGCATAATAGTTGACTAAGAACTTTTGCAAATCCAAAAGGCCTAGTGGGAACACTAGCATACCAACAAACACAAAACAACATATGCAGGTAGCTGGTTTTCTTAGCAAGCACTTTATATATGATGACATAACATAAAATGCTTATTTAGTATTCTCTGCAGTTCAAAAAAATCATTTTGATGCATTAACATGATGATGTAACTTACCTTCTGTCTTTTTCATTTAGCTCCACTTGCACCAACAGCAAACATTCCCCATCAAACATGAACACCCCCAACGAAGAGCAGGCTGAAGGCAAACCCACTCCCACTGACCTGCCCCCTGACACTCTTCCAGCACTAGAGGGCGCTCCAGACCCAAACACATTCACCAATGAGTCCCAGGACAAAGAAAAGGTCAAAAAGACAAAGAATAACAAAGGAGGGAAGGCAGAGAACGCTTGTGGTAATGCGCAAGAAAGCACTCCCCCTGCTGGCAGCCAGGAGAATGCAGCTCCAGAGCTAAACAACAAAAAGCACAGTTTCAGAAGCCAGTATTCACGATTACCAGCTAACCTCCCCATGCGAAGCACAGCCTGCAATCTGCTGTGAATAGCCAGGAGAGATTGATAAAATAATATTTATTATATCACATATAGATCAGATCAGTTCTAGAACTGCATTTGTGGCAGCAAATTCTGGGATTAAATCTGCTGAATAAATGTGAATGAACATAAACCATGTTTTTAATGCAGACTTCATTTAGTTGTGCCATAAAACACAGGTAACTAAATTGTATAAATCACCATTTGACAAAACAAAAGAGGATGTCCGAAGCCTGGGTCAAACAGATCTAGTCAAACAGAAAGTGCAGTTCGGCTGCTACAGTACTTCCTCTTTTAAGAGCTTTAAATAACTGTATTTGAATGTTTTATTAATATTAACACATGTGATATGTTCAAATCTATCTGTATTGAGTATATTAGCATGTACAGTTACACCATTTTTGTTAAACTTTAGAGAGGTTCATGTGCTCAATCCCTGTATTCATTCAGTACTGTGAAAAACAAAGAGTTTGTACCTCTTATATGTTAAATAAGATTGTTTACAGCTGACGTTTGATTGTGCACTGCAATATTGCTGTGAAACGCATACTTTGTTCAAGTATGAGCGAATACATCAGATAAAACCAAGTGACCTAAATAAAACATGTGAACGCACGCACACCCGAAGATATACACCTACATTTAGACAGGCCTACACATATAAACACAGAGATGCGAGATAAACCAGGAAACAAACACTAGCATGACATACTTGCCACAAACTATTTCTGTCTCTTAAGCCATGCATAAATCACTAATATTACTTCAAACTCTGCTTAGAGACAAAAAGGAAGAACATAAATGATATATTAAGAAAATGTAACAGAAATCTGGAAATGTAAAAGAGGCTCCTGTTTTTTTACCAGATTAAGGCAGTCATGACATTTACATTATCACAAATATCGCAAAATACATTATAGCGGTAGCTAACAGGATATTCATTGCTTTATCATCTGAAACACATTACACACTTGCACACACACAACATGTCAGATATCATTCAGTGATAAGGAGGAAGCCATCAGGAAACCACTTAAGCGACACTTCCTGTCTGTTGTCTTGGAGACGAGCTTAATTCTTACTTTGCCTGAACACTCTTAGCTTTGCAGAAAAACACAAATGTCATGTTTTCAATTTCAGTCTCATACAAATAGAGAAAACTGTTGTAACTTGAGTTTTCAGCCGAGGTGATGGATCTAAGCGATACTACGGATTGTAAACATAACTTTCATAAATCAAGCCAGATGCATCCATTCCTTTTGTAGTCTTTATGCATTAGGGCTTAGGTCCAGATGGTTTCCATTCAGATAGCAGACAGATAAGCAGCCGTTTGTACTATTAGGCATTATTAATGCACAGACATTAGCCCTGAGGGTGATTTTCTATTACACAGGACCGATTCATTGTACAGCAATTTCTAATACTAGTGACTAAACAATGAAGTTTTAGAAAAGGGCAAATAAAGTGCTGTTATCACCCAGCTTTCCATCAATGACAGACTGCACTATTTTGTTTGTGTTTACAGGCTGTATTTGCATAGTGTTTGGAGGTTAGACCACTCTAATGAATAGGAAAATATAACATAATTGCCTGCCTAAGAACATCATTTTTAGCCTTGTTGACTTTTAGAATTAAACCCTATTATACATTTCTCACTATTTTAATTCGTCTACTAACAATATATTAAGATACATGAATCACTAGACTTTTAAGAATACAAACTCATGAAAAAACAACTTTATTAAGAGGGGAAAAAATATCCAGTGAACAAAGCTTTAAAATGTCGTATTATTAGGGTTTATTTTCGTATGTTAAAATACATGTCAAACAATTAAAGGCTACGACAATTGCAGTTTTTGGGATTGACAACCGCGTTTACTTAGGCAACGTTCACACAGCTGCAGAACATGGTTGTCAGTCGTGTATTTGCGTCCTTAATATGCTGATGTTCACACACAGTACGGTTATTTATGGGCACGACAACCGCATACTGTAACCGAACTTACACCCGAAAATATTCAGGACTCACAACCACGTTCTCGGAAAACTTCATTAACCAATAGCAGCTTTTATATTTGAGTCACCCAAGAACACAAAACTGAGGGGAGTGGCTCTAGTGGAGAAAAAACGTCTGGATTTAAAATGTTTAGATGACACACAGCTCAGTTTTCATCACCGTAAGTTACCAAAACCGTACATGAAATCAAGCAACACGTGGTAGACAAGCTGTTGTACAGCAGAGCTCCTCTCTCTCACACTATATGATGCGACAGACAACTATAGGGCCAAGTTCACACAGCAGCAGAATACAGTTGTTCGTCCTATATTTGAGTCCTTAAAGGGGTCATCAGATGCAGACTTCACTTTTACATGTTGTTTGAATGTTGATGTGTGTTGGCAGTGTATGTACAAATCTACCCTATAATGATAAAAATCCATGCAGTGGTTTTTAATTAGTATGTAAAAATAATATCCCCTTTTTCAAATCGAGCCATTCTCAGATGCCTGTCGGCGTGGCGTCACACCCACAGAGGCCGCTCCCACGACAGTTGATTGACATGAGCGTCTTACCTCAGATCAGCTGTAACAATCCAACCTCCATTGTTTTTGATGCCAGAGCAGGGATGTAA
>JAHKKF010506267.1:0-17030 GCA_019740295.1 Labeo calbasu
TTATTTATATATATATATATATATATATATATATATAAAATAACAAATATAACATATTTTTTATAGAAATGAAATTTTTTTTAATATATTTAAATTACAAATATAACTTATTTATTATAAAAATGAAAAGAATTTATGTAACAAATTGTTTTATATTTATACATAATACTGATTATATTTAAATCTTTGCAATATAATTATATAATTTTAAATATTTAATATATACTTTAAATTACAAATATAACATTTCTTATAGAAATGAATTAATTTATATAATGAATTACATATATATATATCCATTTTTAAATGTTCAGTTTATAGGTATGATTTTAAATATTCATCTTTTTTTTATTACAACTATAACTTATTGCACACACTCACACAAACACAAATATATATATTTGTAAAATACTTAATTTAATAAAATTTAATTAAAAAACATTTAAATTTAATAAAAAATACTTGATTTAATTTCAGCTTCTAATATATATATATATAAATACACTTTTTAAAGTTTCAATTTATAGGTATAATTCTACATATTAATCCTTTTTTTACAACTATAACTTATTTTTATTCTAAATAAATTATATATATTATAAATTATATATTATAAATTAATTAATTTATATATTGAATACACACACACACACATATATATATATATATATATATATATTTGTAAAATGCTCTGATTTCAATTTCTAACATATATAACATAATATAATATAACACTCTGCATCATTTGGTAGAATATATTAAAATGCCCGAACAGGGCATCAGAGCATTACATCACCAGTAAAATTCACTCTAAGTTGTAGAACAAGGTCACTATAAGGAGACCAATGCCCCGCTATAAAAGGAAACTCGCAAACAAATGTAGCACAGCGCTCCGAATCAGACGCATGCAACCCACAGCAGCAGTGATGAATAACCCCACACCCCAAACTACTTCAGTCTACTTGACCTTGAGCTGCACAAGTGATAAGATAAACCAAAACCGGCAAGATACATGATGAGAAGAGCTTACCCTTCTTTTTGAAGTACTTAATGACAGATTTAAGAGTGGTCGCGATGAACACCATTGTGAAGGGTGACCGATCCCCTGAGAGATGTGCGCATAAGGATGAATTAGTTCACCATCGGAGCGAGTGAGTGTGAGGAAGAGAAAGGGGAAAAAGCCGCCACTACCCATACGACACTCTCTCTTTACTCATTTTACGCTGACTGGCACAGCATGCAACACTCCCCCTCCTCTTCTACCTCTCTCTCTCTTTCTCTATCACTCTCTCTCACACACATTTGCCCACCCCAGAGGATATTCAGTTGCTGTTTGAGTTGTACTCTCTCTCTCTGCATCCGCCTTCCTCTGCTCATCAATTGTGCGTCTCTCCTCCCCTCGTGTCTCTAGCTATAGTGCATGTCTCTCTGTCGCATTGCATAGGTTTAAGTCTCTCTCACCTTGCCTTTACTGCTGTGGAGGTATAACCAACTTGGATCCGTGCCATACACTATGGATCACTGACAATCAGCCTATTGTGTTTCTCGACACCGCTGCAGCCCCTGCCACTCCTCCTTTCGCTCTGTCCTTTTTCTTTTGAGCTGGGGGGCCCAGGACGAGTTTGAAAAGGATACTAGGGCATTCAGCAGAGATTAAGGTGGTGCTCACCCACCCAGCTCCTATTTAGGGGCTCGTTGCTGCAGTATTTCATTAGTGTCGAAGCAAGTGTAAGATTCTTTCTCATTCTTGCTCTCCTTTTTTTTGCTTTCTAATGAACCGTGAACGGCCACTCAGCATTTTCACGTGAGGTTGGTCAGAAATGCATTTAGATTCGGTGCACATGACTCACAGCTGTGGGTTTGCGATATCAATGTACGTCTTTGACATTGTCATGAACCTTTGGAGCAAAGAAGACATATTAATTTGGGTTTTTTGAGCAAAGGACATTTAAACTTGGTAGCCTGGCGTGCCAATCAGCGGTGCTGTAAATTAGAGCCCTCTGTTCATCATAGCACACTCAGATGACACACAGATGGC
Source organism: Labeo calbasu (assembly GCA_019740295.1). Taxonomy (NCBI): domain Eukaryota; kingdom Metazoa; phylum Chordata; class Actinopteri; order Cypriniformes; family Cyprinidae; genus Labeo; species Labeo calbasu. The sequence goes on from JAHKKF010506267.1 coordinate 2,039, forward strand.
CATGATGCATTGACACTGATCCAATGTGGCTACCGTCATATAGAGCGTGACGACCACTCAGTAGCACAGCAAATGTCTCTCCCTGGTTTTATGGCACTTTATGAATAAGAATTGGCTCAAGTATGCTCTAATAGTTTGTAAGAGCGATTTTACAGCAGTGGTAAAAATGTTAACTGCCCCTTGTCCACTAAAAAACAGACTTGGTAGTTCTCCCTTATGTCAAATTCTAATTTACTGATAGATTTTCCAGTAGATCATTTTAATTTTGGGTGAATTTAGTAAATACTGTCTAATGAGTCTGGTTTAGGTTCTGGTTCCTCTCAAGAATTCTTGCAAATGGTGTGTTACAGTCAGGATGAAATATTTGAGTGAAACAGATTATTGAAAAAGCAAAAAAATAAAATTAAATTAAAAAATGTAGGGTGGGGTCTTACAGTAGGTTATAAGAAATGGGCTGGTTTTAAGTGTGCTAAATGATTGAAGAAGTTCGGCACATGTCACTAGGGGGAAGAATTAACATCAATTTTCATTTTCATGCAGATTTTTTAATGACCCTTTACTGTTTTTTAGAGGCAGCATAAATGCAATCCAATAATTGATCTCAACTACATACAGCTGAAGTCAAATGTTTATGTACACCTTGCAGAATCTGCAAAATGTTAATTATAGTTAATAGTAATATATATAATATATAATAATATAGTAATATATAATAATATAGTAATAGTTTTTTTTTATGTTTAACACAGCTGTATTTGTCCGGAACAGTTAAACAGGACCTGAACAGTCCCACAATTTCTTTGGCTTTTTAGGATTTTTGTGTATTTGAACCCTTTCCAACCATGACTGTATGATTTTGAGATCCATCTTTTCACACTTAGGGCAACTGAGGGGCTCATATGCAACAATTACAGAAGGTTCAAAAACTCACTGATGCTCCAGAAGGAAACATGATACATTATACGATACAGATACATGTAAGTATTTTCTGTAGCTTCTGAAGGGCAGTACTAAATAAAAAATTATGACATTTAGGCAGCACAAGAAAAATGTACACATCTCCATTCTGTTCAAAAGTTTTAAAAAGTCCCCCCCGCCCTGTTCTGAAGAACAGCAGGCAGTTTAACTGTTCAGGACAAACAACAGACTCACAAACAACTTCTAAAACCAAAAGAAAAGTCCAAATTGCGAGGAAAAATGTCAGAATTGCAAGATATAAACTTGCATTTGTGAGAAAAAAGATCATTAGGTTATTTCTAAAGGTTATTTCTCGCAATTGTGAGTTTATATCACACAGTTCTGAAAAAAAAGTCAAAATTTCTCCAATTCTGACTTTAAAACTCACAATTGCAGGTTTATATTATGCAATAAAAAAAACAGAATTGTGGGATAAAATGTCGCAACAATTCTTATTTTTTTTATTCAGTGGTGGAAATGGGCTTAAAAGGACCGTTAACTGAACCGAACATTATTTGGCACCATTATTTAAAGAGGAGATCGGATGCCGAAGTTGGTATGATTCTTTAGGGTTTTCATAAAATGTCTGCAAATAACTTTGGTTAAAATTTCTCAATGGTCGTGTAAAACAACAACCTTTTTACCTTGTCAAAAACAGCTCTGTTCACAGCAAGCCGTTTTGGTACATGTCTCTTTAAATAATAATTTATCCTCCGTTTTTTGTGTATTCGGTGGCGCTTTATCTTCAAAATCAGAATTAATCCACTGCGTCCTCAGTGGCTCTGATGTCGGGAGAAAATGAAGACTCTTAAGCCCAAACTTTACTTAACTTTTTACGCGGATGCGAGGGACAGCGTACAGTACGTGTGACGCAAATTTCGTCATCAGAATTACTACTTACTTTTTATACGCACGTTGCACGGGCGCATTAAAGTTATTTTGCACTTTGGGCTTTATGTTCACTTTTACATCCAACTACAAAACACCTGCATTGATTACGAGACATCATATTGCTCAGAAAATCAAAATGGCTTGATAATTGTTAGATTTTGAGCAGTGGTTTGGGTGGCTCAGCATATTTATTAGATTTCTCTAATACATAAAATAAGTAAACTTGACCAAAGTTCAGTGGAAAAGAGTTTATTAGTCTTCTAGATCTTAACCCGTGTAAGGGTCTGAACAGAACCCTTACCCTTACACTAGTTTCTTCCAAAGTCTGTAAGACAGAACTTTATACCTAAAGACAAATGGCTAGAAACAATAGATACTGTCAGGACCTCCCGCTGGGGATCCTGTAATCTACAAGAAGTTCCCGAGAAATACTGTTTTTTTGTTATTCTTAATGTTTAGACCATTTGGTTTACAGGTTTACAGGTTTACAGACAGTTCCTGTTGATTGCATCTGGGGCATAGTCACAATGTAAATGTATCTGACTAAAATTACACATAATCTGTCATAAAGACTGTTTATGTTTTTGGGGATTAAAAAAAGAAGTGAATGGATTTTTATCCTTGTAAGGTGGTTGTGTCCGTACACTAAGACACATTTATATGCAAACACCATGTAAAAGTGAATTTTGCATCTGATGTCCCCTTTAAAAAAGCGGGCATCTCGGTTCCTTACACTAGTCGTAGCTACTACTTCTAGAGCCGCTTTGCTTGTTTTTTTCCTGGTGTATGCTGTTGGCTCACCTTGGCTCAGCTAAAGGGCATACTCATAATGAGATTGGGGTACAGCCCCCTAAAATGCTAAAAACTTTCTGCGTGGCTGATCCTATTGTGTTTAGTGGTTTCCAGCACTAACAGTCCTGACACACACATGCTCATACACACACACACAAACTCTAACACTTCTTCTCCCCATGCCCCATGCAAAACATTAACTGAGGAAGACAAACTTATCCATGTAAAGCAGCTGGAGGGCCAACAGAAATACCCATTAAACACTACCCTGAAGAGATGAATAACAGCTAAATGAATATACCTCACATAACGCAATATTGTTTTTCACTCACTGTATATCTAAAGAACATATGGCAAATTGCATACCTATAGAAGAAACAACTCCTAATGAGTTGCATCAATATACAAACCATAGTTCAGTTGGGATTTTAATGCTGCATTTGTGCTGATACAAATAGAAATGAATAGGACTATAATGAGACAGAATGGGGATTGTGAACAAAACTCCAGCAGTGTGTGGACTCCCTCAAAGACGTCTCGGCTATTGTGTGCCGCTGTGTGAAAATGCCAGACAGACAGAAAAACGTAGTATACTACAAAAGACAGGAAGGAAAAGGAAGAAAGCACTTGAACTTTAATGAGGAATGGGCTTGTAGACAGACTTTGCTCTGTATGTATAATGTATAAGGTACAAAAAACTAGTTCAAATGTACAATGACGTCATGCACTTTATGGTTTTAATATACATATATATATATATATATATATATCCCTATTTAAAGTTCATTTGGTGCATGATACTTTATTATGTGTGGTTTGGCACTGAAGATCAGCAAAGCTATATCCTCAGTGTTTTTAAGTCAGAAAGGTTTCATTAGCAGTAACTATTAAATCTTGAATCAGAATCTTCCATCTTGATGTTTATTCCGCTTCCCGCTGATTAACAGCCTTAACAAATGCAAATAAATATTCAATGCAATCACTCTCGTATTCATGTATTCATAAGAGAGATAATAGTAGTTGAAAAGGTTAGGCAGTTCTATCACCTTTAATCAAAGCAGCCATCACACTAAAAACGTTCCCTTCATAGTGAGGAAAAACATGGCTGATTAGAGAGAATCCAAAAAATGAGTCCCCTAGCAACAGTAGAGGAAAGAGAGGGCACTTCAGTGAGTGAGCGAGTCACGTGAGGCCTGCCCACACCTGCACAACAGCCCTTATCATTCGTCCTGCATGCTACGGTCCACACAATGGACCCACTCAGTCCAGTGTCTGGAGTCACCAGGTTAACAGCCTCTGCCCACAATGTGCTGGTGAAAACAAACATGCAGGACAACTAGACAGAGTTACAAGTATATATCAAAGGAGCAGTCAATATGTACTGATTACAATGTAAAAATGCTACCTACATACGTAATATACTGTAATCAATACTTTTTGAAACAGGGATTATGAATCAGCTATGACTGCATGATGTCATCTAGTGTCACGTTACAATGCACATATGGTCATAAATAGTAAAAAATAACATTTTTTTTTTTTACGTAAACTCAATTATATTTGATGGAAAACAAAACTAAATATCTTTAGATATTTTGCTTTTCTAGTAAATTAATCTTGATTTAAAGGGATAGTTCACCAGGGCTGTACGCTTACTTTTCTTTCTAATCAATAATCAAAAAATATGATCAAAAATTAGCCTTCCCATTACAAGGTGATTTTTTTTAAGGGCTTGTTTTCAATTTTGTAATGGCATTTTTCTAACTTTATTAAAAGTATGTCATCTTTTATGTCAGTTTTTTTAAATTATATTTTATAAACTTTTTAAAATGTATAATTACAACAACAGAATAAGAACCAGTAGAATAAGAATAAGTTACCAATCAAATTAAATCAGTATTAATAAAATGAATTTGTACTACAGAGGTGGCACAGAAGAACACAAAAGTGGCTTGTAGGTGTATTTTCATATTTAATGAGGCTCAGATGTGGCTTGAGTGGAATCAAGTACATAAATTCATGGTGAGATTAATGTTTTAAATATCAAATTTTGAATGTAGAAATATTAAATGATTTAAATAACTGAAAAGATACTTTAAAAATGAAACTAAAACTGTCATTAGGTGGTGGCAAGTTACTGATTTAATTACTGAGTCATTCATTCAATTCGTTTGAACGGGTAATTTACTCAGGAATAAAGCAAATGTCTTTATGAATGGGAAATTGAATCATTGACTCACTAGATTCGTTCAAAAACGCACATTCATTCGTAAACGAAACACCGCTGTGTTTGAATGGAGATGCACAGTGGCTCAGTTGTGACTTGTTTTAAACTATTTTTGATGACGAAATAGAGGAAAATCAGGCAATAGTTTTTTGGCCAGACAATGTAAGGCACTTAATATAAACTTCTTGTTTATTTAGAGGTTGTATTAAATTAATATCTCATTTACAAACTCCCTTAAAAATCATTAAAAGCTGTCCATCACAATCTCACAATGTTCCATAATAATCAACGAAGCTCTCTACAGTGCAAGAATAGCATACAAACTTGTGGATGGGCCTTTCAGCCTAAATAAGTAATGCCCTTTCAATCACCCATAACACCCTAGTAACTGCATTGCAACACTCTGAGAATCACTCTGAACACCTTAGCAAGTACATAGCAACAGTCATGGTAAACACATAGCATTCAGGCAAATTGAATGTATTTTATTTTACTATTTAAAATGCTTTCTTCTCAGAAAGGCTTTTACAATATATTTAAATATACTGTCTTCCCTGTAAACTGTAAACTAGCCGATATGTTTTAACTTATGGGGGACATTCAAGTTTCTACATTGCTTTATAAACAGTCTGTAATTAGGCTAATGGACTACATTACTTGGTGGAAATAAATTTCCACCATTTTATGAAAGCAATAAGCCTCCTGACACTCAGTCTCTCTTAACTTATTGCGTTATTACTGGGTGGGTGACTATTTATGACCATCAAAATAAAGACAACAAGACAATAACACTGTCTACTACTAGAATTCATGATAATTACATGATAAGTACACAGCAATAAAATCACAAGATTAAAATATTGTGTGGTAAAACGGAGCTTGCATGGACATAAAATAAACATGGATATGCAAGGGAGTCTCAGTATGAGACTGGAGCTCGTTCTCTGGTTATTACACGCAACAAAAGCTCATGTGCCTGACTCTTACATGACCTGGTTACGGTTACTAGGGTAGCTGTGTGTGAATTTGGTGATAAAATCCATCAAGGGCTTGCAAGGGCTCTACATCTTGGCTCGATTCTAAATCAACAAGACCCACACACAATATGCCTGAGTGAGGCATGTGAAGAGGAACTGCTGATTTTCAAGGGCACTTGATGTGTAAATGCTTCTTAGTTTCCACTAAAAGCAATATGTGAACTGACTTACAGATTTAAACATTTGCTGTGTTGATCAAAGACGATGTTATGTGTCATCGACTTAACCAAGCAAAGATGGTTTCTGTGCTCATCTGATAGCAAGAAGGTCAGCATCACCTCTGCAGAGCCACAGGTTCAGCTCTAGCTGTAAACCAGTGAGATCAGGAATGTGAAGAAAGCTCTTGTGTCAGCACAATGCAAACCAATTTCAATAAAAGCCTAACTACACACACAACATACTGATAAACACCATCACCTATATTCAAGCAAGACAGACCAATCATTCTTTCGCTTTTTTGTAAGGATCCACTTTATATCAGATACCTGATTTAGATAGAGATCTTATTTTTTTTAAGGTTGCTTGAGTGCTCTGAGTGGTTTCTAAGGTGTTGCTATGTGGTTACTATGGTATTTTAAGAGATTGCTAGCGTGTTATTATGTGGTTGCTTAGTTGGCCGAGCCATATTAGCCTCTTAAATAAAAAAGAAAGGACATGCATGGAGCAAAGTTAAGTTACATAAGTAGATACACTCTAAAAATGCTGGGTTCTTTTTTTTTATCCAAATACTGGGTTCAGCCTGTTGGGTAATTTTATTGGTTATTATTAATTTTTTTTATCTATGTGCTGGGTAGTTTTTCTGCACTCTCAAAAATGCAGTTTTTTTTTTTTTTTTCCCAAATGCTGGGTTCAGCTTATTAGGTCATTTTATTGGGTTAATTTTTAAATATTTTTTACCGAGGTGCTGGGTAGTGTTTCTGCACTCTTAAAAAATGCTGGGTTATTTTTTTTTTTAACCCAAATGCTGGGTTCAGCCTGTTGGGTCATTTTATTGGGTTATTTTTTAATATTTTTACCCATGTGCTGGGTAGTTTTTCTGCACTTTAAAAAATGCTGGGTTATTTTTTTTAACCCAAATGCTAGGTTCAGCTTATTGGGTCATTTTATTCAGTTATTTTTAATATTTATACCCAGGTGTTGTGTAGTTATCTGCACTCTAAAAATGCTGGGTTATTTTTTTTGTAACCCAAAGGCTAAGTTCAGCCTGTTGGGTCATTTATTGGGTTATTTTTAATATTTTTACCCATGTGCTGGGTTGTTTTTCTGCACTCTCAAAAATGCTGGTTTATTTTTTTAACCCAAATGCTGGGTTCAGCTTCTAGGGTCATTTTATTGAGTTATTTTTTATATTTTAACCAGGTGCTGGGTAGTTTTTCTGCACTCTATTATTTTTTTATTTTTTGTAACCCAAATGCTGTGTTCAGCCTGTTGGGTCATTTATTGGGTTATTTTTCTGCACTCTAAAAAAATGCTGAGTTATTTTTTAACAGATTTTAAAGTACATTTTTATTATTTCAAATGAAATACCTTCAGTAGGTTAACTGACTCAGCACTATGTCAAAAAACAACCCAGCAAATAGTTTAATGTATAACCCAGCATGTGTTCTGTCCAATCTTTACCCGGCACTGGGTTGCCAAATACCCCAGAAATGGTTGTTTATAAATAAATAGTATATAAATAAAAATAGATATGAATACTCATTATAGACACTGGATTTTCGTTTTATGATTCACACAAATAGTATGGTGAACAATATCTCTCCCTTTTACTATAGAACAGCAAGGAGAAACAGGCATTCAGATTTCTAAGTGCAGAGCATTAAATATCACAGGGGTCCCACCCAGACACAGGCCTGATAAATAATACAGCAGCTAGCCACTCTACTGTGTCTGCTCAGACATATGTGGCATATTGATCTGTAACATGTCTGCCCCGGCATCGGCTCCAAAGTGTGCCAATATCTGTGTCAGAAAACTGGGCCAGTTCCAGGACAATGAGAAATACGATCCCCTATAGCACATCAGCAGAGGCTCCTGAGCCCATATTGGGATTTGGGATGGTATTTTTACAACCTGGCATAAAGAAACTCTCTTCTGCTCTCATCTTGTTGAGTACTGAAAATATTTGTTTTTACAAAACTGCTGTATGTATTGCATAAAGAGTTGTAGATGTGTGCAGACATTAGAGACAACTGTGTTTGGACTTATTCCCAGACATCCCAGACTGATCAACATTTTGGACTCAGATGTTTTGCATCTGAAGTCATTTTATAAGAATTATACATACTTTTCAATTAGACTTCAAAAAAGCTATTTGGCTTAATTAACCATTACTGGTTTGTAGCAATTTATGGCTGCAAACCAGTGATGGTTAATTAAGCCACTTTCCATTCATCAAAGAATCCTGAAAAAAATGCATTACGCTTTGCACAAAAACATTAGGCAGCTGTTTTCAACATCAGCGTATAAGAATGATTTCTGAAGGATCTTGTTACTCTGACTGGACTGGAGTAATGATGCAGAAAATTTAGCTTTGCATCACAGAAATAAACTTCATTTGATATTGTAAAAAAAAAAAAAATTAATTTAATAATATTTCACCATATTACTGTTTTGACTATATTTTTTTATGAGCATAAGAGATTTCTTTTTAAAAACAATACAACAATCTTACTGATTACAAAGTTTTGAAAGATATGTTTATTATTTTCTTTTATTTTATTATTTTATTTTTTGCTGGACAACCTTAGCCTTTCATTGTATGGAAAAGAGCAGTATGAACAATCTGCTGAACGTCTGCATTTATGTTCCACAGAAGGAAGTAAGTCATACATTTTTGGCACAACATGCAGGCCAGTAAATTATGACAGATTTTTTATTTTTGTGTAAACTGAGGTCCCAGACTTCTCAGATTCCTTCAGAAAAAAACTAAATAACAGTCAAACTGAAAATAAATAATGAAACTGAATTGTAGCAGACTCTGCGATGTAAAAGAGTGGTGCCATCTTGTGGCACTACACAGTATCTCAGCCTTTCATAAACTAACATAGGAGAGATGAAGGGAGGTTCTCTTGGGAACTTGATGATGACAAAAACATTATAACACTAGGAAGTGCAGGTCAGTGCCCTGTAGTAGTGACATTCATAGAGAAAGAGGTGTGTGTGTGAGTACAAGATGTGTGTGTGTGTTTCCCTGAGCAGCTGTTTGTAGCACAAAGCCTATTTGAAAGTAATTACATTAATTAGACCGCATTAGAAGTGTTTACCACACCGTATGGACTGTAGGCCACCTCACTATGTGCTACTGTCTAACACGTCCAAAGAGAAGCTGAATCCATCAAAGCATTTTTAAAAAAATGACTGCCTCAAACACAATTACAAAGTAGTATTACAATATTAGAACAGTTGATTTTATAATTTATAATTTATTTATAGCTTTTCTTTACTAACAGAACTGTGTGAATGCCACAAGTTTGTGTAAACCACGAAGATCATGTTCTCCAGCTTGATTTGAGAGTTGATCCAAAGAGAATCAAGAACTGAATTTTGATGGGAGTGGACTGTAGGTCACATACGGTTATTCAAAGACATCTGTCTGCATCTAAGTGAAGGGAGCAGCTTGCCTGGTGGATGGGATGAGATTTTAACACAGCCCTAAGAAATCAGCTATGTCGTCTGCCAAGAACTTGAGGCTTAGTCAACATTACACACTCTTCATCTTTCATGGTTAGGCCCAAATTAAACTCTGCTTTAAACAAGCCCATGCTAAGACTATGACTGCATATGAAAAAGGATTAAATGTTACATGCAATATGTACTCTTATTTAGTTCTGGATTAGTCTTAACTTCAGATGCAGTGGGTTTAATCTGAGCAAATTGGCCCACTGGCTTCTGGAAAATCAGATTTGTTTATGACAACATATTAGGACTTCAGTAGTACAGTTTGTAAATTAAATGTTTGTTAATATAAATGAAAAATGACAAAAGCTCATGATAAAATTACGAAAACTTAAATTAAAATTCATTCTTTTGAGTCAAATTGCTTTGACGTTTCTGCTTTTTTAAAAGGATAGTTCACCCAAAAATTACTCACCCTCATGTCGTACCAAACCCGTAAGACCTTCGTTCATCTTCAGAACGCAAGTTAAGATATTTTTGATGAAATCCGAGAGCTTTTGGACCCTGCATAGACAGCAACGCAACTACCACGTTCAAGGCAAAAAAAAGTAGTAAGGTCATTATTAAAAAATACCTTGTGACATCAGTGGTTCAACTGTATTTTGTGAAGCTACGAGAATACTTATATAACGACCTTATTCAACACTTTCTTCTCTTCCGTATCAGTCTTCCACACACGTTTATGACACATGCATGTCAGTTGTGTTGTCATTTATGCAGGGTCAGAAACCTGTTGGATTTCATCAAAAAATGTCTTAATTTGTGTTTTAAAGATGAACAAAAGTCTTACAGGTTGAGGGTGAGTAATTAATGACAGAATTTTCATTGTGTGAATCAAAATGAAAATCATTTGTAATCATATGGAAAACAGGGGTCTGTATGTTATTCAACATATTTCCTTTTGTGTTCCACAGAAGAAAGAAAGCCTTACAGTTTTAGATGATGACAAATTTGCAGTTTACTGTGAAATATCGCTAAAAAGACAGCTAAAACCTACATTAAAGAACATCTCTTTGAACATTACGGTATTTCCTTTATGAAGCAGATTATCTCGAAATCTCTCTTTAGTTCTGTAACACATGCTTCTATTGTGTATCTCAGCACTAGACTTGTCAAGGCCTGCCTCGTTCTAGACTTCAAACGCCATCCTTAAAACTGGGCAACACATTAACACAAACTATACTTTAATCATCGCTCTTCAACTTTTCACTATCAAAAACTTGTCAAAACCCATCAAGGGTCTAGCACTGAAGTTTTAACACCTGCTAATACCACTGGCCATTCTTTGTTATCCCAACAGAAATTATAAAGAGATCTATCTTTGAGCACCAGCTTTTGCACTTTAGCTACAAATCAAATGCTCCTCTGATGAACAAGAGCAAACTATATTTGAAGCGCTACCTTTCCAGTCATGGCAGGATGGACTGAAGGTGTAGTTGGGCTGACCCTGCAATGGGACGCCCTTTCGAGCTGGTGGTCCCGCCCAGGGTTTTGGCGCCCACAGTGCGTCCTGCTGCTGGTGAATTTTAGAGGTGAGGAGTCTGCGGCGAAGGCTGCCCTCCGTCTTGGGCTGGAGGTGTATTTTGCGAGTATAAAGAGGAAGAAGTTCATCTTCGTCCTCATAGTAGGTCCTATTCCAGCATTTCCCAGCTGGTTCGGTGGATAGGCAGTCTACGTATGCAATCATCCCGTTGCTTTACAGAAGTATCTCAACGTCAGTCCAGTTTAGGATGTTCAACCACGGGTTCCCACATCCACCTTTTTCAAGACAAGCAGGCGTCCAAAGAAACCTCCACAAACATTTGGTCTCCACAAATCATGCCAGAGCTGGACAATATTCCACAAGAGCAAATCTGGTTTCTCCACAGACAAAGAGATCGAACAAGAATCAGTGAAAACACGTTTAGTATTTTGTTGTCCTCTCACTAACTACCTAAAGCTTTAGACTGAGGGAATACGCAAGTTAGCTTGCTTGTCTAATCTGTAAACCAGGATTATCCCTTCACATCCAAGTACTGCTGAAGGCAGGCTTTGCAGTACAGATGGTCACCTGGGAAAAGGTGCTGAACTGATGATGGATAATTGCAATTTTTTACCTAAATGCTTAAAGGAGAGATTGACTTCCACAACAAAAATTTACAGATAATTTACTCACCCCATTGTCATCCAAAAATGTTCATGTCTTTCTTTCTTCAGTTGATAAGAAATTATGTTTCTTGAGGAAAAGATTTCAGGAATTATCTCAATATAGCGGACTTCAGTTTGGAAGTTTGAACTTCCAAAATGCAGTTTAAATGCAGCTTCAAAAGGCTCTAAACGATCCCAGCTGAGGAGGAAGGGTCTTATCTAGCAAAACGATTGGTCATTTTCGAAACAAATTGATAATTTCTATACTTTTTAACCTTAAACACTCATCTTGTCTACTCTCTGCGCATGCGTAGTCTGTGTAATCCAGGTCAGTACAGTTGACTCCCATCTCTTTTTCCTCTCCAAGTTCAAAATCATCCTACGGAAGTACCGATCCAGTGTTTACAAAGTGAGCATGCAAAGAAGATAAAACAATTTTCGACAACGAAGTTGGAGAAGAAAACAAGATGGTTGAGTTTTTCGACATACCCTAATTGTATTAGACAGAGTTTGCATGCGCAACACAGAGAATAGACAAGATGAGCGTTTGAGGTTAGAAAGTATATAAATTGTCAATTTGTTTCGAAAATCACAGATCGTTTCGCTAGATAAGACCCTTCTTGAGGGGCTGGGATCCTTTAGAGCCTTTTGAAGCTTCATTTAAACTGCATTTTGGAAGTTCAAACTTGGGGGCACCATAGAAGTCCACTATGTGGAGATAATTCCTGAAATGTTTTCCTCAAGAAACATAATTTCTTATCGACTGAAGAAAGAAAGACATGAACATCTTAGATGACAACGGGGTGAGTAAATTATCTGTAAATTTTTGTTCTGGAAGTGAACTTCTCCTTTAAAAAAATAGAAATATCACAGTTGAGCAGATGAGGAGAGTTGTACCTCTACTGGGACTACAAAAATATATTTTACATAAAACATTTTTTTGTTTCAATTGTTAAATAAAGTCATTATTTTGTTTTTTTTTTTGCGTGCAAAAATTCTCGAAGCTTCATAAAATTAGGGTTAAACAACTGATGTCACATTGACTATTTTGTCTAAGTCCTTACAAACTTTCTGGTTCTTGAACATGGTAGTCTGGTTCTTGAATGAGGGTCAGAAAGCTTTCGGATTTCAGTAAAAATATCCTAATTTGTGTTTCGAAGATGAACGAAGGCTTTACAGGTTTGGAACGACATGAGGGCGAGTAATTGATGACAGAATTTTCATTTTTGGGTGAACTATCCCTTTAAAACTAAAAAGTTATAAAATCAGTCTTCCATAAAACCACCTTGAATCACTTGCACAGCTGTTTGTGCCCATAGGATGATTAGAAAACATGAGAATTAGAGAGTCAGAGAGGGAAAGAAATACAATATGACCAACAGATAGTAGAACAGAAAGCGCATTGCACTCGGTTATCTCTTGTACATGTAACTGTCTAAGTCCAGATAATGTGTTGAGCCCCAGGATAGGTGACATAAATCTGGGGCTGGAAAGATATCCCTCACCCAAATATATCAACAACACACTCCTAAATTTCAGCACTTTATGCTTGCATAGACAATCTGGATAAAATGTAATCGTTCATTTCATCGTGATCAGAACTGATTAAACTCCATCCGGGGTCTAATCCAAACCCTTGAGCTCAATTCTTTGGATGACCGCCAAAGGCAGGAACTGGACCAGATGAGAATTCCAGCAACCAGAACCTGTCCTGCCAAGAGCTTAAACTTACATACAACCACCCTGGCCCAAAGAGAGCTTTTCACAGAAATACTATCACGTCCAAATAAATCTGCTGTAGGCTTATCATTTAACATGCCTGGCAGCAAATGTTAAACGTATGTCCGTTCTGTACTCCGTGTTAACCTAAATGAGTAACATGCACATCAACATTTTATGAAGTTTACGCAGTGACGTGGCCACTTTGAGGGTTTATCATAGAGCAGAAATTTTAGTTTTCTAAGTCTCTTTCCCAGAAACATCTTTTGTCGCAAGCAGTGAAGTATGTGTTTGTGTGGTCATTGCTCACTGGTCTGCAAAGCATCTGGATCCACTTAATTGAATGAACAGTAATGCATTTGTGAAGATGCAGTGCAAATTTGTTAAGCTAAGAGGTACTAGAGTTTCACAAATCTGACGCTTTTTGTGATAGAAGAAATACAGTTTGTTTATTCATTTTTTGAGTTTGTTATGAATACGAGAGAATGAGAAAGACAAACTAAATTAGAAACCTAATAGAATCCCACTACCTTCCAAATTTTATTTTCTCCTACAGAAGAAAGTAAACTCAGATTAGTTCCTCCAACGAATCACACAAACCAGTGGCTCTGAATAGAGATTGTGCGCCCCCACTAGGTGCAGGTCTGCACCGCCGAGTCCCTGCTTGCTTGGGCGCACAAACTACAAGGTCGGAGGGTTTCAACAAAGGTCGCTATGGAGTTCTTGTAATTCGGCCAGAAGCACCTGCCTGAGCAGACAGTATGCTCAACTCTGTGTGCACAGCTCTATTGTTGTGTCCATTTGGATCATTTCTATCCTTTGTCATTCTTGACCCAGTGGATGTGACCTCAATCAGACGGAGCTATTGTATGGGAAATTTCCTGCCATTTAATATCCTGTCATTTACTATTCTGTATACTACATGTGTGCCTGGATATATACTCTGCATAATGTATGGTAGTGTCTAAATATCTGAGACCACACTGAAGATTGCATTATTTTTTTTAAACTGGTTATAAAGTTTTTAAACTTAAAGGGGAGATCGGATGCAAAATTCACTTTTATATGGTCTTTGCATATAAATGTGTCTTAGCAGTGTGTGGAGACAACCACTCTACAATGATAAAAATGCATTCATTCATGACCCCCAAAAAACCTAAACAGTCTCAATTATCAAGCCGTTTTGATTTTCCGTCAGCAGTCGTGTCATGTCATGTCATACTGCTTAGGACTATCCCGTATTAGCATATTTCCACCCTCAGTTATTTGTACGCTGTCCACCATTTTCTCCACGCTTGGGCAGCTGTTTACAGCTGTCTTGTAAGCAATGCAGGTGTTTTGTAGTAGGATGTAAAAGTGCAGAGGGGCAGGGTGAGCAGTAGCTTATTATCATTCAAAGAGACATGCACCGAAAGTGGTCACAGTGAACAGAGCCTTTTTTACAATGTAAATGGGTGTTTTACACGACCATTGAGGAATTTTAACCAAAGTATGTTGCAGACATTTCATGAAGACCCTAAAGAATCATACCAACTTGTGGAAAATGGGCATCCGATGTCCCCTT
>JAHKKF010506268.1:0-17044 GCA_019740295.1 Labeo calbasu
TTATTTATATATATATATATATATATATATATATATAAAATAACAAATATAACATATTTTTTATAGAAATGAAATTTTTTTTAATATATTTAAATTACAAATATAACTTATTTATTATAAAAATGAAAAGAATTTATGTAACAAATTGTTTTATATTTATACATAATACTGATTATATTTAAATCTTTGCAATATAATTATATAATTTTAAATATTTAATATATACTTTAAATTACAAATATAACATTTCTTATAGAAATGAATTAATTTATATAATGAATTACATATATATATATCCATTTTTAAATGTTCAGTTTATAGGTATGATTTTAAATATTCATCTTTTTTTTATTACAACTATAACTTATTGCACACACTCACACAAACACAAATATATATATTTGTAAAATACTTAATTTAATAAAATTTAATTAAAAAACATTTAAATTTAATAAAAAATACTTGATTTAATTTCAGCTTCTAATATATATATATATAAATACACTTTTTAAAGTTTCAATTTATAGGTATAATTCTACATATTAATCCTTTTTTTACAACTATAACTTATTTTTATTCTAAATAAATTATATATATTATAAATTATATATTATAAATTAATTAATTTATATATTGAATACACACACACACACATATATATATATATATATATATATATTTGTAAAATGCTCTGATTTCAATTTCTAACATATATAACATAATATAATATAACACTCTGCATCATTTGGTAGAATATATTAAAATGCCCGAACAGGGCATCAGAGCATTACATCACCAGTAAAATTCACTCTAAGTTGTAGAACAAGGTCACTATAAGGAGACCAATGCCCCGCTATAAAAGGAAACTCGCAAACAAATGTAGCACAGCGCTCCGAATCAGACGCATGCAACCCACAGCAGCAGTGATGAATAACCCCACACCCCAAACTACTTCAGTCTACTTGACCTTGAGCTGCACAAGTGATAAGATAAACCAAAACCGGCAAGATACATGATGAGAAGAGCTTACCCTTCTTTTTGAAGTACTTAATGACAGATTTAAGAGTGGTCGCGATGAACACCATTGTGAAGGGTGACCGATCCCCTGAGAGATGTGCGCATAAGGATGAATTAGTTCACCATCGGAGCGAGTGAGTGTGAGGAAGAGAAAGGGGAAAAAGCCGCCACTACCCATACGACACTCTCTCTTTACTCATTTTACGCTGACTGGCACAGCATGCAACACTCCCCCTCCTCTTCTACCTCTCTCTCTCTTTCTCTATCACTCTCTCTCACACACATTTGCCCACCCCAGAGGATATTCAGTTGCTGTTTGAGTTGTACTCTCTCTCTCTGCATCCGCCTTCCTCTGCTCATCAATTGTGCGTCTCTCCTCCCCTCGTGTCTCTAGCTATAGTGCATGTCTCTCTGTCGCATTGCATAGGTTTAAGTCTCTCTCACCTTGCCTTTACTGCTGTGGAGGTATAACCAACTTGGATCCGTGCCATACACTATGGATCACTGACAATCAGCCTATTGTGTTTCTCGACACCGCTGCAGCCCCTGCCACTCCTCCTTTCGCTCTGTCCTTTTTCTTTTGAGCTGGGGGGCCCAGGACGAGTTTGAAAAGGATACTAGGGCATTCAGCAGAGATTAAGGTGGTGCTCACCCACCCAGCTCCTATTTAGGGGCTCGTTGCTGCAGTATTTCATTAGTGTCGAAGCAAGTGTAAGATTCTTTCTCATTCTTGCTCTCCTTTTTTTTGCTTTCTAATGAACCGTGAACGGCCACTCAGCATTTTCACGTGAGGTTGGTCAGAAATGCATTTAGATTCGGTGCACATGACTCACAGCTGTGGGTTTGCGATATCAATGTACGTCTTTGACATTGTCATGAACCTTTGGAGCAAAGAAGACATATTAATTTGGGTTTTTTGAGCAAAGGACATTTAAACTTGGTAGCCTGGCGTGCCAATCAGCGGTGCTGTAAATTAGAGCCCTCTGTTCATCATAGCACACTCAGATGACACACAGATGGCCATGATGCATTGACACTGATCCAATGTGGCTACCGTCATATAGAGCGTGACGACCACTCAGTAGCACAGCAAATGTCTCTCCCTGGTTTTATGGCACTTTATGAATAAGAATTGGCTCAAGTATGCTCTAATAGTTTGTAAGAGCGATTTTACAGCAGTGGTAAAAATGTTAACTGCCCCTTGTCCACTAAAAAACAGACTTGGTAGTTCTCCCTTATGTCAAATTCTAATTTACTGATAGATTTTCCAGTAGATCATTTTAATTTTGGGTGAATTTAGTAAATACTGTCTAATGAGTCTGGTTTAGGTTCTGGTTCCTCTCAAGAATTCTTGCAAATGGTGTGTTACAGTCAGGATGAAATATTTGAGTGAAACAGATTATTGAAAAAGCAAAAAAATAAAATTAAATTAAAAAATGTAGGGTGGGGTCTTACAGTAGGTTATAAGAAATGGGCTGGTTTTAAGTGTGCTAAATGATTGAAGAAGTTCGGCACATGTCACTAGGGGGAAGAATTAACATCAATTTTCATTTTCATGCAGATTTTTTAATGACCCTTTACTGTTTTTTAGAGGCAGCATAAATGCAATCCAATAATTGATCTCAACTACATACAGCTGAAGTCAAATGTTTATGTACACCTTGCAGAATCTGCAAAATGTTAATTATAGTTAATAGTAATATATATAATATATAATAATATAGTAATATATAATAATATAGTAATAGTTTTTTTTTATGTTTAACACAGCTGTATTTGTCCGGAACAGTTAAACAGGACCTGAACAGTCCCACAATTTCTTTGGCTTTTTAGGATTTTTGTGTATTTGAACCCTTTCCAACCATGACTGTATGATTTTGAGATCCATCTTTTCACACTTAGGGCAACTGAGGGGCTCATATGCAACAATTACAGAAGGTTCAAAAACTCACTGATGCTCCAGAAGGAAACATGATACATTATACGATACAGATACATGTAAGTATTTTCTGTAGCTTCTGAAGGGCAGTACTAAATAAAAAATTATGACATTTAGGCAGCACAAGAAAAATGTACACATCTCCATTCTGTTCAAAAGTTTTAAAAAGTCCCCCCCGCCCTGTTCTGAAGAACAGCAGGCAGTTTAACTGTTCAGGACAAACAACAGACTCACAAACAACTTCTAAAACCAAAAGAAAAGTCCAAATTGCGAGGAAAAATGTCAGAATTGCAAGATATAAACTTGCATTTGTGAGAAAAAAGATCATTAGGTTATTTCTAAAGGTTATTTCTCGCAATTGTGAGTTTATATCACACAGTTCTGAAAAAAAAGTCAAAATTTCTCCAATTCTGACTTTAAAACTCACAATTGCAGGTTTATATTATGCAATAAAAAAAACAGAATTGTGGGATAAAATGTCGCAACAATTCTTATTTTTTTTATTCAGTGGTGGAAATGGGCTTAAAAGGACCGTTAACTGAACCGAACATTATTTGGCACCATTATTTAAAGAGGAGATCGGATGCCGAAGTTGGTATGATTCTTTAGGGTTTTCATAAAATGTCTGCAAATAACTTTGGTTAAAATTTCTCAATGGTCGTGTAAAACAACAACCTTTTTACCTTGTCAAAAACAGCTCTGTTCACAGCAAGCCGTTTTGGTACATGTCTCTTTAAATAATAATTTATCCTCCGTTTTTTGTGTATTCGGTGGCGCTTTATCTTCAAAATCAGAATTAATCCACTGCGTCCTCAGTGGCTCTGATGTCGGGAGAAAATGAAGACTCTTAAGCCCAAACTTTACTTAACTTTTTACGCGGATGCGAGGGACAGCGTACAGTACGTGTGACGCAAATTTCGTCATCAGAATTACTACTTACTTTTTATACGCACGTTGCACGGGCGCATTAAAGTTATTTTGCACTTTGGGCTTTATGTTCACTTTTACATCCAACTACAAAACACCTGCATTGATTACGAGACATCATATTGCTCAGAAAATCAAAATGGCTTGATAATTGTTAGATTTTGAGCAGTGGTTTGGGTGGCTCAGCATATTTATTAGATTTCTCTAATACATAAAATAAGTAAACTTGACCAAAGTTCAGTGGAAAAGAGTTTATTAGTCTTCTAGATCTTAACCCGTGTAAGGGTCTGAACAGAACCCTTACCCTTACACTAGTTTCTTCCAAAGTCTGTAAGACAGAACTTTATACCTAAAGACAAATGGCTAGAAACAATAGATACTGTCAGGACCTCCCGCTGGGGATCCTGTAATCTACAAGAAGTTCCCGAGAAATACTGTTTTTTTGTTATTCTTAATGTTTAGACCATTTGGTTTACAGGTTTACAGGTTTACAGACAGTTCCTGTTGATTGCATCTGGGGCATAGTCACAATGTAAATGTATCTGACTAAAATTACACATAATCTGTCATAAAGACTGTTTATGTTTTTGGGGATTAAAAAAAGAAGTGAATGGATTTTTATCCTTGTAAGGTGGTTGTGTCCGTACACTAAGACACATTTATATGCAAACACCATGTAAAAGTGAATTTTGCATCTGATGTCCCCTTTAAAAAAGCGGGCATCTCGGTTCCTTACACTAGTCGTAGCTACTACTTCTAGAGCCGCTTTGCTTGTTTTTTTCCTGGTGTATGCTGTTGGCTCACCTTGGCTCAGCTAAAGGGCATACTCATAATGAGATTGGGGTACAGCCCCCTAAAATGCTAAAAACTTTCTGCGTGGCTGATCCTATTGTGTTTAGTGGTTTCCAGCACTAACAGTCCTGACACACACATGCTCATACACACACACACAAACTCTAACACTTCTTCTCCCCATGCCCCATGCAAAACATTAACTGAGGAAGACAAACTTATCCATGTAAAGCAGCTGGAGGGCCAACAGAAATACCCATTAAACACTACCCTGAAGAGATGAATAACAGCTAAATGAATATACCTCACATAACGCAATATTGTTTTTCACTCACTGTATATCTAAAGAACATATGGCAAATTGCATACCTATAGAAGAAACAACTCCTAATGAGTTGCATCAATATACAAACCATAGTTCAGTTGGGATTTTAATGCTGCATTTGTGCTGATACAAATAGAAATGAATAGGACTATAATGAGACAGAATGGGGATTGTGAACAAAACTCCAGCAGTGTGTGGACTCCCTCAAAGACGTCTCGGCTATTGTGTGCCGCTGTGTGAAAATGCCAGACAGACAGAAAAACGTAGTATACTACAAAAGACAGGAAGGAAAAGGAAGAAAGCACTTGAACTTTAATGAGGAATGGGCTTGTAGACAGACTTTGCTCTGTATGTATAATGTATAAGGTACAAAAAACTAGTTCAAATGTACAATGACGTCATGCACTTTATGGTTTTAATATACATATATATATATATATATATATATCCCTATTTAAAGTTCATTTGGTGCATGATACTTTATTATGTGTGGTTTGGCACTGAAGATCAGCAAAGCTATATCCTCAGTGTTTTTAAGTCAGAAAGGTTTCATTAGCAGTAACTATTAAATCTTGAATCAGAATCTTCCATCTTGATGTTTATTCCGCTTCCCGCTGATTAACAGCCTTAACAAATGCAAATAAATATTCAATGCAATCACTCTCGTATTCATGTATTCATAAGAGAGATAATAGTAGTTGAAAAGGTTAGGCAGTTCTATCACCTTTAATCAAAGCAGCCATCACACTAAAAACGTTCCCTTCATAGTGAGGAAAAACATGGCTGATTAGAGAGAATCCAAAAAATGAGTCCCCTAGCAACAGTAGAGGAAAGAGAGGGCACTTCAGTGAGTGAGCGAGTCACGTGAGGCCTGCCCACACCTGCACAACAGCCCTTATCATTCGTCCTGCATGCTACGGTCCACACAATGGACCCACTCAGTCCAGTGTCTGGAGTCACCAGGTTAACAGCCTCTGCCCACAATGTGCTGGTGAAAACAAACATGCAGGACAACTAGACAGAGTTACAAGTATATATCAAAGGAGCAGTCAATATGTACTGATTACAATGTAAAAATGCTACCTACATACGTAATATACTGTAATCAATACTTTTTGAAACAGGGATTATGAATCAGCTATGACTGCATGATGTCATCTAGTGTCACGTTACAATGCACATATGGTCATAAATAGTAAAAAATAACATTTTTTTTTTTTACGTAAACTCAATTATATTTGATGGAAAACAAAACTAAATATCTTTAGATATTTTGCTTTTCTAGTAAATTAATCTTGATTTAAAGGGATAGTTCACCAGGGCTGTACGCTTACTTTTCTTTCTAATCAATAATCAAAAAATATGATCAAAAATTAGCCTTCCCATTACAAGGTGATTTTTTTTAAGGGCTTGTTTTCAATTTTGTAATGGCATTTTTCTAACTTTATTAAAAGTATGTCATCTTTTATGTCAGTTTTTTTAAATTATATTTTATAAACTTTTTAAAATGTATAATTACAACAACAGAATAAGAACCAGTAGAATAAGAATAAGTTACCAATCAAATTAAATCAGTATTAATAAAATGAATTTGTACTACAGAGGTGGCACAGAAGAACACAAAAGTGGCTTGTAGGTGTATTTTCATATTTAATGAGGCTCAGATGTGGCTTGAGTGGAATCAAGTACATAAATTCATGGTGAGATTAATGTTTTAAATATCAAATTTTGAATGTAGAAATATTAAATGATTTAAATAACTGAAAAGATACTTTAAAAATGAAACTAAAACTGTCATTAGGTGGTGGCAAGTTACTGATTTAATTACTGAGTCATTCATTCAATTCGTTTGAACGGGTAATTTACTCAGGAATAAAGCAAATGTCTTTATGAATGGGAAATTGAATCATTGACTCACTAGATTCGTTCAAAAACGCACATTCATTCGTAAACGAAACACCGCTGTGTTTGAATGGAGATGCACAGTGGCTCAGTTGTGACTTGTTTTAAACTATTTTTGATGACGAAATAGAGGAAAATCAGGCAATAGTTTTTTGGCCAGACAATGTAAGGCACTTAATATAAACTTCTTGTTTATTTAGAGGTTGTATTAAATTAATATCTCATTTACAAACTCCCTTAAAAATCATTAAAAGCTGTCCATCACAATCTCACAATGTTCCATAATAATCAACGAAGCTCTCTACAGTGCAAGAATAGCATACAAACTTGTGGATGGGCCTTTCAGCCTAAATAAGTAATGCCCTTTCAATCACCCATAACACCCTAGTAACTGCATTGCAACACTCTGAGAATCACTCTGAACACCTTAGCAAGTACATAGCAACAGTCATGGTAAACACATAGCATTCAGGCAAATTGAATGTATTTTATTTTACTATTTAAAATGCTTTCTTCTCAGAAAGGCTTTTACAATATATTTAAATATACTGTCTTCCCTGTAAACTGTAAACTAGCCGATATGTTTTAACTTATGGGGGACATTCAAGTTTCTACATTGCTTTATAAACAGTCTGTAATTAGGCTAATGGACTACATTACTTGGTGGAAATAAATTTCCACCATTTTATGAAAGCAATAAGCCTCCTGACACTCAGTCTCTCTTAACTTATTGCGTTATTACTGGGTGGGTGACTATTTATGACCATCAAAATAAAGACAACAAGACAATAACACTGTCTACTACTAGAATTCATGATAATTACATGATAAGTACACAGCAATAAAATCACAAGATTAAAATATTGTGTGGTAAAACGGAGCTTGCATGGACATAAAATAAACATGGATATGCAAGGGAGTCTCAGTATGAGACTGGAGCTCGTTCTCTGGTTATTACACGCAACAAAAGCTCATGTGCCTGACTCTTACATGACCTGGTTACGGTTACTAGGGTAGCTGTGTGTGAATTTGGTGATAAAATCCATCAAGGGCTTGCAAGGGCTCTACATCTTGGCTCGATTCTAAATCAACAAGACCCACACACAATATGCCTGAGTGAGGCATGTGAAGAGGAACTGCTGATTTTCAAGGGCACTTGATGTGTAAATGCTTCTTAGTTTCCACTAAAAGCAATATGTGAACTGACTTACAGATTTAAACATTTGCTGTGTTGATCAAAGACGATGTTATGTGTCATCGACTTAACCAAGCAAAGATGGTTTCTGTGCTCATCTGATAGCAAGAAGGTCAGCATCACCTCTGCAGAGCCACAGGTTCAGCTCTAGCTGTAAACCAGTGAGATCAGGAATGTGAAGAAAGCTCTTGTGTCAGCACAATGCAAACCAATTTCAATAAAAGCCTAACTACACACACAACATACTGATAAACACCATCACCTATATTCAAGCAAGACAGACCAATCATTCTTTCGCTTTTTTGTAAGGATCCACTTTATATCAGATACCTGATTTAGATAGAGATCTTATTTTTTTTAAGGTTGCTTGAGTGCTCTGAGTGGTTTCTAAGGTGTTGCTATGTGGTTACTATGGTATTTTAAGAGATTGCTAGGGTGTCATTATGTGGTTGCTTAGTTGGCTGAGCCATATTAGCCTCTTAAAAAAGAAAGGACATGCATGGAGCAAAGTTAAGTTACACTCTTAAATAGATACACTCTAAAAATGCTGGGTTATTTTTTTTTATCCAAATACTGGGTTCAGCCTGTTGGGTAATTTTATTGGGTTATTATTATTTTTTTTTACCTATGTGCTGGGTAGTTTTTTCTGCACTCTCAAAAATGCAGTTTTTTTTTACCCAAATGCTGGGTTCAGCTTATTGGGAAATTTTATTGTTTTTTTTTAAATATATTTTACCGAGGTACTGGGTAGTGTTTCTACACTCTCAAAAATGCTGGGTTATTTTTTTTTTACCCAGATGCTGGGTTCAGCCTGTTGGGTCATTTTATTGGGTTATTTTTAATATTTTTACCCATGTGCTGGGTAGTTTTTCTGCACTCTAAAAAATGCTGGGTTATTTTCTGTAACCCAAATGCTGGGTTCAGCCTGTTGGCTCAGTTTATTCGGTTATTTTTAATATTTATACCCAGGTGTTGTGTAGTTTATCTGCACTCTAAAATGCTGGGTTATTTTTTTTTTGTAACCCAAATGTTGAGTTCAGCCTGTTGGGTCATTTATTGGGTTATTTTTAATATTTTACCCATGTGCTTGCTAGTTTTTCTGCACTCTCAAAAATGCTGAGTTATTTGTTTAAACCCAAATGCTGGGTTCAGCTTATTGGGTCATTTTATTGTTTTTTTTTTTTTTAATATATATTTTTTACTAAGGTGCTGGGTAGTTTTTCTGCACTCTAAAAAAATGCTGAGTTATTTTTTTATTTTTTGTAACCCAAATGCTGTGTTCAGCCTGTTGGGTCATTTATTGGGTTATTTTTAATAATTTTTTCTGCTCTCTAAAATTTTTTTAACAGATTTTAAAGTACATTTTTATTATTTCAAATGAAATACCTTCAGTAGGTTAACTGACTCAGCACTATGTCAAAAAACAACCCAGCAAATAGTTTAATGTATAACCCAGCATGTGTTCTGTCCAATCTTTACCCGGCACTGGGTTGCCAAATACCCCAGAAATGGTTGTTTATAAATAAATAGTATATAAATAAAAATAGATATGAATACTCATTATAGACACTGGATTTTCGTTTTATGATTCACACAAATAGTATGGTGAACAATATCTCTCCCTTTTACTATAGAACAGCAAGGAGAAACAGGCATTCAGATTTCTAAGTGCAGAGCATTAAATATCACAGGGGTCCCACCCAGACACAGGCCTGATAAATAATACAGCAGCTAGCCACTCTACTGTGTCTGCTCAGACATATGTGGCATATTGATCTGTAACATGTCTGCCCCGGCATCGGCTCCAAAGTGTGCCAATATCTGTGTCAGAAAACTGGGCCAGTTCCAGGACAATGAGAAATACGATCCCCTATAGCACATCAGCAGAGGCTCCTGAGCCCATATTGGGATTTGGGATGGTATTTTTACAACCTGGCATAAAGAAACTCTCTTCTGCTCTCATCTTGTTGAGTACTGAAAATATTTGTTTTTACAAAACTGCTGTATGTATTGCATAAAGAGTTGTAGATGTGTGCAGACATTAGAGACAACTGTGTTTGGACTTATTCCCAGACATCCCAGACTGATCAACATTTTGGACTCAGATGTTTTGCATCTGAAGTCATTTTATAAGAATTATACATACTTTTCAATTAGACTTCAAAAAAGCTATTTGGCTTAATTAACCATTACTGGTTTGTAGCAATTTATGGCTGCAAACCAGTGATGGTTAATTAAGCCACTTTCCATTCATCAAAGAATCCTGAAAAAAATGCATTACGCTTTGCACAAAAACATTAGGCAGCTGTTTTCAACATCAGCGTATAAGAATGATTTCTGAAGGATCTTGTTACTCTGACTGGACTGGAGTAATGATGCAGAAAATTTAGCTTTGCATCACAGAAATAAACTTCATTTGATATTGTAAAAAAAAAAAAAATTAATTTAATAATATTTCACCATATTACTGTTTTGACTATATTTTTTTATGAGCATAAGAGATTTCTTTTTAAAAACAATACAACAATCTTACTGATTACAAAGTTTTGAAAGATATGTTTATTATTTTCTTTTATTTTATTATTTTATTTTTTGCTGGACAACCTTAGCCTTTCATTGTATGGAAAAGAGCAGTATGAACAATCTGCTGAACGTCTGCATTTATGTTCCACAGAAGGAAGTAAGTCATACATTTTTGGCACAACATGCAGGCCAGTAAATTATGACAGATTTTTTATTTTTGTGTAAACTGAGGTCCCAGACTTCTCAGATTCCTTCAGAAAAAAACTAAATAACAGTCAAACTGAAAATAAATAATGAAACTGAATTGTAGCAGACTCTGCGATGTAAAAGAGTGGTGCCATCTTGTGGCACTACACAGTATCTCAGCCTTTCATAAACTAACATAGGAGAGATGAAGGGAGGTTCTCTTGGGAACTTGATGATGACAAAAACATTATAACACTAGGAAGTGCAGGTCAGTGCCCTGTAGTAGTGACATTCATAGAGAAAGAGGTGTGTGTGTGAGTACAAGATGTGTGTGTGTGTTTCCCTGAGCAGCTGTTTGTAGCACAAAGCCTATTTGAAAGTAATTACATTAATTAGACCGCATTAGAAGTGTTTACCACACCGTATGGACTGTAGGCCACCTCACTATGTGCTACTGTCTAACACGTCCAAAGAGAAGCTGAATCCATCAAAGCATTTTTAAAAAAATGACTGCCTCAAACACAATTACAAAGTAGTATTACAATATTAGAACAGTTGATTTTATAATTTATAATTTATTTATAGCTTTTCTTTACTAACAGAACTGTGTGAATGCCACAAGTTTGTGTAAACCACGAAGATCATGTTCTCCAGCTTGATTTGAGAGTTGATCCAAAGAGAATCAAGAACTGAATTTTGATGGGAGTGGACTGTAGGTCACATACGGTTATTCAAAGACATCTGTCTGCATCTAAGTGAAGGGAGCAGCTTGCCTGGTGGATGGGATGAGATTTTAACACAGCCCTAAGAAATCAGCTATGTCGTCTGCCAAGAACTTGAGGCTTAGTCAACATTACACACTCTTCATCTTTCATGGTTAGGCCCAAATTAAACTCTGCTTTAAACAAGCCCATGCTAAGACTATGACTGCATATGAAAAAGGATTAAATGTTACATGCAATATGTACTCTTATTTAGTTCTGGATTAGTCTTAACTTCAGATGCAGTGGGTTTAATCTGAGCAAATTGGCCCACTGGCTTCTGGAAAATCAGATTTGTTTATGACAACATATTAGGACTTCAGTAGTACAGTTTGTAAATTAAATGTTTGTTAATATAAATGAAAAATGACAAAAGCTCATGATAAAATTACGAAAACTTAAATTAAAATTCATTCTTTTGAGTCAAATTGCTTTGACGTTTCTGCTTTTTTAAAAGGATAGTTCACCCAAAAATTACTCACCCTCATGTCGTACCAAACCCGTAAGACCTTCGTTCATCTTCAGAACGCAAGTTAAGATATTTTTGATGAAATCCGAGAGCTTTTGGACCCTGCATAGACAGCAACGCAACTACCACGTTCAAGGCAAAAAAAAGTAGTAAGGTCATTATTAAAAAATACCTTGTGACATCAGTGGTTCAACTGTATTTTGTGAAGCTACGAGAATACTTATATAACGACCTTATTCAACACTTTCTTCTCTTCCGTATCAGTCTTCCACACACGTTTATGACACATGCATGTCAGTTGTGTTGTCATTTATGCAGGGTCAGAAACCTGTTGGATTTCATCAAAAAATGTCTTAATTTGTGTTTTAAAGATGAACAAAAGTCTTACAGGTTGAGGGTGAGTAATTAATGACAGAATTTTCATTGTGTGAATCAAAATGAAAATCATTTGTAATCATATGGAAAACAGGGGTCTGTATGTTATTCAACATATTTCCTTTTGTGTTCCACAGAAGAAAGAAAGCCTTACAGTTTTAGATGATGACAAATTTGCAGTTTACTGTGAAATATCGCTAAAAAGACAGCTAAAACCTACATTAAAGAACATCTCTTTGAACATTACGGTATTTCCTTTATGAAGCAGATTATCTCGAAATCTCTCTTTAGTTCTGTAACACATGCTTCTATTGTGTATCTCAGCACTAGACTTGTCAAGGCCTGCCTCGTTCTAGACTTCAAACGCCATCCTTAAAACTGGGCAACACATTAACACAAACTATACTTTAATCATCGCTCTTCAACTTTTCACTATCAAAAACTTGTCAAAACCCATCAAGGGTCTAGCACTGAAGTTTTAACACCTGCTAATACCACTGGCCATTCTTTGTTATCCCAACAGAAATTATAAAGAGATCTATCTTTGAGCACCAGCTTTTGCACTTTAGCTACAAATCAAATGCTCCTCTGATGAACAAGAGCAAACTATATTTGAAGCGCTACCTTTCCAGTCATGGCAGGATGGACTGAAGGTGTAGTTGGGCTGACCCTGCAATGGGACGCCCTTTCGAGCTGGTGGTCCCGCCCAGGGTTTTGGCGCCCACAGTGCGTCCTGCTGCTGGTGAATTTTAGAGGTGAGGAGTCTGCGGCGAAGGCTGCCCTCCGTCTTGGGCTGGAGGTGTATTTTGCGAGTATAAAGAGGAAGAAGTTCATCTTCGTCCTCATAGTAGGTCCTATTCCAGCATTTCCCAGCTGGTTCGGTGGATAGGCAGTCTACGTATGCAATCATCCCGTTGCTTTACAGAAGTATCTCAACGTCAGTCCAGTTTAGGATGTTCAACCACGGGTTCCCACATCCACCTTTTTCAAGACAAGCAGGCGTCCAAAGAAACCTCCACAAACATTTGGTCTCCACAAATCATGCCAGAGCTGGACAATATTCCACAAGAGCAAATCTGGTTTCTCCACAGACAAAGAGATCGAACAAGAATCAGTGAAAACACGTTTAGTATTTTGTTGTCCTCTCACTAACTACCTAAAGCTTTAGACTGAGGGAATACGCAAGTTAGCTTGCTTGTCTAATCTGTAAACCAGGATTATCCCTTCACATCCAAGTACTGCTGAAGGCAGGCTTTGCAGTACAGATGGTCACCTGGGAAAAGGTGCTGAACTGATGATGGATAATTGCAATTTTTTACCTAAATGCTTAAAGGAGAGATTGACTTCCACAACAAAAATTTACAGATAATTTACTCACCCCATTGTCATCCAAAAATGTTCATGTCTTTCTTTCTTCAGTTGATAAGAAATTATGTTTCTTGAGGAAAAGATTTCAGGAATTATCTCAATATAGCGGACTTCAGTTTGGAAGTTTGAACTTCCAAAATGCAGTTTAAATGCAGCTTCAAAAGGCTCTAAACGATCCCAGCTGAGGAGGAAGGGTCTTATCTAGCAAAACGATTGGTCATTTTCGAAACAAATTGATAATTTCTATACTTTTTAACCTTAAACACTCATCTTGTCTACTCTCTGCGCATGCGTAGTCTGTGTAATCCAGGTCAGTACAGTTGACTCCCATCTCTTTTTCCTCTCCAAGTTCAAAATCATCCTACGGAAGTACCGATCCAGTGTTTACAAAGTGAGCATGCAAAGAAGATAAAACAATTTTCGACAACGAAGTTGGAGAAGAAAACAAGATGGTTGAGTTTTTCGACATACCCTAATTGTATTAGACAGAGTTTGCATGCGCAACACAGAGAATAGACAAGATGAGCGTTTGAGGTTAGAAAGTATATAAATTGTCAATTTGTTTCGAAAATCACAGATCGTTTCGCTAGATAAGACCCTTCTTGAGGGGCTGGGATCCTTTAGAGCCTTTTGAAGCTTCATTTAAACTGCATTTTGGAAGTTCAAACTTGGGGGCACCATAGAAGTCCACTATGTGGAGATAATTCCTGAAATGTTTTCCTCAAGAAACATAATTTCTTATCGACTGAAGAAAGAAAGACATGAACATCTTAGATGACAACGGGGTGAGTAAATTATCTGTAAATTTTTGTTCTGGAAGTGAACTTCTCCTTTAAAAAAATAGAAATATCACAGTTGAGCAGATGAGGAGAGTTGTACCTCTACTGGGACTACAAAAATATATTTTACATAAAACATTTTTTTGTTTCAATTGTTAAATAAAGTCATTATTTTGTTTTTTTTTTTGCGTGCAAAAATTCTCGAAGCTTCATAAAATTAGGGTTAAACAACTGATGTCACATTGACTATTTTGTCTAAGTCCTTACAAACTTTCTGGTTCTTGAACATGGTAGTCTGGTTCTTGAATGAGGGTCAGAAAGCTTTCGGATTTCAGTAAAAATATCCTAATTTGTGTTTCGAAGATGAACGAAGGCTTTACAGGTTTGGAACGACATGAGGGCGAGTAATTGATGACAGAATTTTCATTTTTGGGTGAACTATCCCTTTAAAACTAAAAAGTTATAAAATCAGTCTTCCATAAAACCACCTTGAATCACTTGCACAGCTGTTTGTGCCCATAGGATGATTAGAAAACATGAGAATTAGAGAGTCAGAGAGGGAAAGAAATACAATATGACCAACAGATAGTAGAACAGAAAGCGCATTGCACTCGGTTATCTCTTGTACATGTAACTGTCTAAGTCCAGATAATGTGTTGAGCCCCAGGATAGGTGACATAAATCTGGGGCTGGAAAGATATCCCTCACCCAAATATATCAACAACACACTCCTAAATTTCAGCACTTTATGCTTGCATAGACAATCTGGATAAAATGTAATCGTTCATTTCATCGTGATCAGAACTGATTAAACTCCATCCGGGGTCTAATCCAAACCCTTGAGCTCAATTCTTTGGATGACCGCCAAAGGCAGGAACTGGACCAGATGAGAATTCCAGCAACCAGAACCTGTCCTGCCAAGAGCTTAAACTTACATACAACCACCCTGGCCCAAAGAGAGCTTTTCACAGAAATACTATCACGTCCAAATAAATCTGCTGTAGGCTTATCATTTAACATGCCTGGCAGCAAATGTTAAACGTATGTCCGTTCTGTACTCCGTGTTAACCTAAATGAGTAACATGCACATCAACATTTTATGAAGTTTACGCAGTGACGTGGCCACTTTGAGGGTTTATCATAGAGCAGAAATTTTAGTTTTCTAAGTCTCTTTCCCAGAAACATCTTTTGTCGCAAGCAGTGAAGTATGTGTTTGTGTGGTCATTGCTCACTGGTCTGCAAAGCATCTGGATCCACTTAATTGAATGAACAGTAATGCATTTGTGAAGATGCAGTGCAAATTTGTTAAGCTAAGAGGTACTAGAGTTTCACAAATCTGACGCTTTTTGTGATAGAAGAAATACAGTTTGTTTATTCATTTTTTGAGTTTGTTATGAATACGAGAGAATGAGAAAGACAAACTAAATTAGAAACCTAATAGAATCCCACTACCTTCCAAATTTTATTTTCTCCTACAGAAGAAAGTAAACTCAGATTAGTTCCTCCAACGAATCACACAAACCAGTGGCTCTGAATAGAGATTGTGCGCCCCCACTAGGTGCAGGTCTGCACCGCCGAGTCCCTGCTTGCTTGGGCGCACAAACTACAAGGTCGGAGGGTTTCAACAAAGGTCGCTATGGAGTTCTTGTAATTCGGCCAGAAGCACCTGCCTGAGCAGACAGTATGCTCAACTCTGTGTGCACAGCTCTATTGTTGTGTCCATTTGGATCATTTCTATCCTTTGTCATTCTTGACCCAGTGGATGTGACCTCAATCAGACGGAGCTATTGTATGGGAAATTTCCTGCCATTTAATATCCTGTCATTTACTATTCTGTATACTACATGTGTGCCTGGATATATACTCTGCATAATGTATGGTAGTGTCTAAATATCTGAGACCACACTGAAGATTGCATTATTTTTTTTAAACTGGTTATAAAGTTTTTAAACTTAAAGGGGAGATCGGATGCAAAATTCACTTTTATATGGTCTTTGCATATAAATGTGTCTTAGCAGTGTGTGGAGACAACCACTCTACAATGATAAAAATGCATTCATTCATGACCCCCAAAAAACCTAAACAGTCTCAATTATCAAGCCGTTTTGATTTTCCGTCAGCAGTCGTGTCATGTCATGTCATACTGCTTAGGACTATCCCGTATTAGCATATTTCCACCCTCAGTTATTTGTACGCTGTCCACCATTTTCTCCACGCTTGGGCAGCTGTTTACAGCTGTCTTGTAAGCAATGCAGGTGTTTTGTAGTAGGATGTAAAAGTGCAGAGGGGCAGGGTGAGCAGTAGCTTATTATCATTCAAAGAGACATGCACCGAAAGTGGTCACAGTGAACAGAGCCTTTTTTACAATGTAAATGGGTGTTTTACACGACCATTGAGGAATTTTAACCAAAGTATGTTGCAGACATTTCATGAAGACCCTAAAGAATCATACCAACTTGTGGAAAATGGGCATCCGATGTCCCCTT
>JAHKKF010506269.1:0-19607 GCA_019740295.1 Labeo calbasu
GAATGAAAGATAGAATAATAGAACGATAGAACGATAGATAGATAGATAGATAGATAGATAGATAGATAGATAGATAGATAGATAGATAGATAGATAGATAGACAGATAGAAATAAACAAATGTACGAACGAACGAATAGATAGAATGAAAGAGTACAATGGACCGATAAATGAAAGATAGATAGATAGATAGACAGATAGATAGATAGACAAATAAACAAACGTATGAACGAATAGATAGAACGAAAGATAGTACACAATAGATAGATAGATAGATAGATAGATAGATTTAGATAGAATAACAAATAAACAAGCGTACGAACGAACTAATAGATAGAACGAAAGATAGTATGATAACAATAGATAGATAGATAGATGACAGAACAATGGAGATATATAAAGACAGAATGACAAGTGAACAAGACAGATAGACAGACAGACAGAGAGATACGAACGATAGATAGATAGATAGATAGATAGATAGATAGATAGATAGATAGATAGATAGATAGATAGATAGATAGATAGATAGAGTGTTGCCAAGCAGGAGATGTGTTCAGCACAAAAAAAAAAAAAACTGTGCTATTGACCGTAAACACCATATGCAAGTATAAATATACTGTATATGCGAAAACATGCGCGTCCTCCCGCCAGCACCTTAGCCGACCCCAGGACATTTAAAACGTCACCAGCTCTAGAGCCCTGCAACCCCTAACACAAATATCTAACGGCTGAGCACTGTTGTCAAACCATTACTCTCAAAGAGGATGGGAGGTGACAGAAATACAACAGTGAGCTAATGATCTTTACAGGGAGTCCGGCATTAGTGAGTTGTTAAGAGCCTTGTGGGAGAGGTCAGGTACGACGCTGCCCTTTGTCCTGACCCCTGCACTAGATATTATAAATACAGAATGACATCTAATAAGGCTTGGTTACACTACACCTCCGTTGAGTTTGCGATATCTTAAATGACACACTGCTGCTTAGTACCTGCCTCATACCCATATTTAAATTTAGCATGAGCACCAGGTGGTCCATTTTAATAATGACAACTTGACTCAGTTTAAGTTCTTAGTCTCTCTCAGTGTAATCAGATGGATTTTTATAACTGTTAACAGCCTTTGGCATTCTCATTAGCTTTTGGCAATGCGAAAAATTTCCCAAATTTTATTGTCTGGCATCCCGTCAATCGAATTACATAGATATAAAACTATTCTGGAAATATCTGCTAGCTCAACCTGGGTAAAACTATTGGAAACTATCATTATACATTCTTCAAGTGATATGAATAGCTCATTGATTTTATGCTTTGGCAAATGTGCGTACCAGTGTTTGCCTGCGTGTATGAATGGATGTTTATGTGCAAGGATGGGAATTTTTGAATATTGTGTGCAGCCACAGCAGATGTGCAGGGTGTCTGGTGACCAGATGGGCATCTATTAAGAGGAAAGAACCCAAAGCACCAGAGCACCACAGGAAATCAAAGCAGCTCCATTACTATAAACATCACTAAAGTATCTACAGATTCGTTTCAGAGCTACCTCAAACACCCAAAGAAAAACAACTCTTTATGGAGACTGTGACTGACTCTAATAGAGTCTCAAAGATAAGAAACTACGTAAAAGGCTGCTAATGGTGTCAACAGTGTTGGATTGCTTTATCTGAGTGGAAGAAACTAAAGCTCAAGTTTCTACAACAAAACTTACATCCCAAGTAATTTCTTCAATGAACGAGCCTACAAACCCCATCAGTGATTATGTTGAACTCGCACTATCGAAAGCATCCTTTAAAATACGCCTTACTATCTTGGAAAAGCCTTTACTGTGTAAGCAAACATTGCATCAGTTTTATTGGCTGTACGAGACTGACATAAACAAGAACATGCGATAATGTATAGGTTAATTGTCTATAAAAGCGACTGGACTTCCTGTTTGGAATGGATTTGTCTTAAAACGTATCCACAAGCATGCAGCCCTCGCAAAAGCAGACGCAGCAGGCCCGTCATGATTTGAAGCCACCACTGTGTCGCAATTCGAGAAGGTATTAAATAACTGCAGTCATCTGTCTTGTGTTCCTCCTGAACGAGATACTGATGACAAACCAGACACCGCAAATTCAAGAGGACAAGACTCAACACGCCTTGCCGTACACCTTATCACAGCCCATCAAAGATGTGAACGTGAGACATATACCTGCATTTCTGAGAAGGTCTCCCTTCAAAGAACAATCACAACAGTCTGCGTAAGAAAACATGAGCTCTTGAGGAAACGTTTCAGGAAATGACTTCAAGGTCAGTTAACGTATGTCCACATAAAACGGGAAAGACAAATCACGAAATAGATGAAACCCCCATGTTCTGCGTGTCGCACACGTACTGAAGCACGGTGATGCTCGCTGCGTTTTCAGCCCCAGTGCTCTCACTAAATAGTCAGATAGTCGGAAAAGAACATAAATCCTGAACAACATGCTCTGAGAGTCACTTCATGAGCATTTGACCGTTTCATATGAGAAAAACTATTGGCATGTGATTTACACACAGAAACTCAAAGGTCTTGACGGCAACCCATCAAAACGAAATCTCGGTTTAATTTGAAGAAATATATTACTATTGTACAAAAGACATATTGTTTAATGTTCATTTGATTAAACGAATAATTCATGTTTTATGTCTTCAACAATACAAATTCAGTACACAAAACACAGAATTTCTAAAAAAATAAAATAAAATGAATAATAATTAGTGCTGGGCAACGATTAATCACAATTAATCGCATCCAAAATAATAGTTTTTGTGTACATGATATGTGTGTGTGTTTACTGTGTGTATTTATTGTGGATATATAAAGCCACATAAATACAGTACATATTTTTTAAATATTTATATATACTATTATTATAATTCATTTAATTCATTTAATTAATCAATTGATTTTTGACTGTTACAAAATAACTGACGTGGTAAATATAAAATGAAATTATCAGGAGGACATAATTTATTTCATAAGGCCTTGAAAAAGTTGACATTTTTGTTAAAATTTTAATAAATCTTGTCCAATTGCATGAGTTTCAATTAGTTAGACATGCTTTTTGATTACTGAATTTTGATTTAACCATTAAAAGAGTCCATAAATGTTAAAACAAAACAAAAATTAAAACAGAAAAAAGGAATCTGGAATAAAATAAAATGGATTTCATAGGGCCCTATGTTTCCTACAAAAATTACTCACATCTCACATCTCCTCAAGAGTTTTAGGATATCTCAACATATCTGAAATTGTGCTCAGATTAGACAAAACATTAAAGTCTGCCACCAAAAGTCTCATATCTTAATATTAACTCAATTAATTTTAATGAAATGCTTTCAAAATCAAATTATCTGAGTTATGGAATCAATAACTCTAAATGCACAAATGAGATCTCTTTAACTTCTCAACTGTTCCTCCTAGAAAGCAATGTGTTTAAATGGAGAGTGATGTAAATTTTCCAGAAATATTCTGCTCTACAAACTTGTTTCCTACAACAAAAAAAAAACATGCACTCTCACTTCTCCTCTAGAGTTTCAAAAGCAATCTCAAAACGTCTCTAAAAGTGTGTTTAGATTAGTCAAAATACTAAAGTTTGCAATCAAAAGTCTAAGATTTTCCATATGAACTCAACATTTCTCATTAAAATCTTCAAGACGAAACAAATGAGCTGTAGAATAAATATCTCTTGATTTAAAAAAAAAGAGATCTCTTTAACATCTCAATTGTTTATTCAAGATAGCAACAATATTAAAAGGAAAGAACACCAAATTTTTCATATTTGTTTCTTTGATAATTTCACATCTCTTCTAGAGTTTTAAAGGATATATCAAAAAGGATTTCAAACTGTGCTCAGATTAGCCAAGATATCGAAGACTACCATACAACATCTGGGATTTTAATATGAACTCAAATATTTCTCATCAAATTATTCCAAAACCAAATTATCTGAGCTGTTAACTCTTACTGGATGCTAATAATTTTCCATTTGTGTCTCTTTTAGACTTATATTAGGTGGCCTTAAACTATTATGTACTTACATTTAAATTATCTATTTGATACAATGCACTTATTGTGTACGTACATGTTTTACATTGTATTTATATTTAGAAAAATACCTCCATGTAATTACATAATTACACAATTTTTGTAATTTCATTTATAAGTACACTGTTGACCCATACCTTACATCTTAACCCACCCTTAAACCTACCCATACCACCAAACCGGTTTTTAATCCTACCCGTACCCCACCTCAATAGCAGCAAACGTGTTTTGCAATACAATACACACAAGTACTTGTTTTTTATGTAAGTACATAGCAGTTAAGGCCACCTAATAATATAAAGTGGGACACTTTATGAGAGACACCTCTGCTGATGAAATCTGAACTCAAAACATAAAGCCTCACACGGTTTTCTAATAGATGAACTGTCAAATTGCAGGTAAAAAGGTGTTATCTTAATGAATATGTTAAGTGAGGGCAGCCCTTCAAGAGACTGAATGGTCTGTGAGGGTCTTAATTCCTTTGTAATGTGTGAAGACCCCCTCAGGTAAACTCTCATTGAGCAACACAAAGCAAACGGGAGGAGCTAAAATGTCAAATGCCATTTAACCTGAACCATCCACCATTGTCTTTCACTGAAAACAACAGCTGGAGGTGTGATGGCAACAAATAGAGATTCCTCACTAAGTACATGTTCTTCTCTGCCTCAATATAACACAACATAAATAAAGTGCTATGAAGAAATATTTAACCCACACAATTCTGAGTCAAAGTTCAAAGGTCAAGCTGTTACGTGCAACTAGATTCATTAGTTTCTGACTAACTAAAGATGAATCAGTCACAGAAATTCCTTAGGTGTAAAATATGAGACCTGACACTATCCAATCCACAGCATGGGACAAATTTGGACATTAACTAAAGAAACTAAGGCGTATAATATCACAACAAAGACTGGAAATGACTTTATGCTTCCAAAACTGATTAAGGTTATCAAACACTAACATACACTATAGAAACAAAACACAAACACTGACTCATAAAATCTTATGTAACTAAAACCATGTTGTTCCACCGGCTCATACCTGCCGCTATCCTGTTAAGCAGTTGCTGTCGGGCAATGATCCTGCCCAGCCTGTACCCGGAGCGCCGTCTAAGGGGGTCCATCCTCAGGTAGATATCCTGCGACTCTGGGCTCATGTTTCCCAGGTATTCGCTGCTCTCGGTGCGCGGCAGCTCTCTGTACATAATCACACAACGCGAAACGTCCGGCACCCCCCTCCCCAAAAAACAAATACCTGAGACAGTCACGTAATCTGTCCAGCAACAAGCCAACATGTGCGAGATGTGAGTCTGTAGAGCTCCAGAGGAGTGCCAGCTGTCGGCCCCGCCCCTTTTTGAGTCACATGACTAGAGGTGAGCCAATGAGAAGCCAGGATGAAGGGGGCAGGTCTTGTGGCCGAGCTGAATTCAAGGTCTGTGCGAGCGCTGCTTGGTTCAGGAGGGAAATATAAATACCAGAGGAATGCCTGTGAACTGAGCGAGTGGAGAAAGCTGGAGAGCAGGGGGCCGTGGGAGGGGAAAAAGAAAAACAGCGTGGCTAAGAGAAACACCCAGACTGAAAAGAACAAGACTGCTGCTGTGAAGGCCCACTCAGGTGCCAAGTTTGCTAAGGAGGAGTTTGTTAGTTGGGAAAAGAGAAATGAAGAGTGACAGGAAAAGAGAAATGTTTGGTCTTAGAGACTTTATTCAAATGGTTTTAGACTAAAAACATTTGAATAAGACAATACAAATTGAAAACAGACCCAGAAGCGATTGTTTATATGAGGAAAAAGAATGCCAAAAGGTGTCTTGTTGGTAAACTTAATCCCCAACCCCCTATTTGCTCTGATCACAGCGGGGTTTTACCTTGTGAAACAGCCATTCAGGCTAAAATGGCCATTTCACACATTAAAATAGGTTGTACAGGAAACGTCTCAACTGTAAACACAAGAACCTTTATTTATGCTGGAATAATGTGAATTTATCACTTGGCCTTAATTTCCAAGTGATTTCCAAGACAGATTTCTAAAAAAAAATAATAATAATAAAAAAATAAAAATAAAATAAAATAAAAGATTAAACATAAACAAACACATTTAAATAATAATAATTTAATGTCCAGTCATGCTAAAATGGCAATTTCCAAGTGAATTCCAAGACAGATTTCTAAAAACATGATAAAATAAAATAACACAAAATAAAATAAAAGAATAAAAATAAAATAAAATTGTCATTATTAATATATGTTCCTAATTATCTCTTAGTTCCACTTGCATAAATAAAAATTATAAATACAAAATACGAAAATTAAAGATTAAATATAAATTTTATATTTTATATTTAATCAAGATTGAATCTAAAAAAAAAAATTTAAATAATAATAATTGAATGTGTGAAATGGCCATTCCTGCTAATATGGCTATTTCCAAGTGATTTCCAAGACAGATTTGTAGAAAAATAATAAAATAAATAAAATAAAATATAAAATTAAATAAAAAATGTTTCATTAATATATCTAATATATGCATTAATAAATGTAAAAATATAAAATAATAATAAAAAGATTAAACATAAATTAAAATCATTTAATGTGTGAAATGGCCATTCATGCTAAAATGTCAATTTCCAAGTGATTTCCAAGACAGATTTTTAAAAACATGCTAAATAAATAAAATAAAACAAAATGAAAAAATGTTTCATTTCTACATGTTCTGAATTATCTCTTAGCTCCACTTTACTCCACTCCACTATAAAAAAAATCAAATAATAATAATTTAATGTGTGAAATGGCCATTCATGTTAAAATGGAAATTTCCAAGTGCTTTTCAAGACAGATTTCTAGAAACATGATTAAAATAATAAAATAAAATAAAATAAAATAAAATGTCATTAATATATGTTCCTTTTTAATGATCTCTTAGCTCAACTTGCATTATTAAAAATATAAAATAAAAATGAGCTTAAATATAAAAAATCATTTAAATAATACTAACATTTTGATGTATTACATAACAATTATTTATTATTTTATTTTTAATACTAAAGTAGTCAAAAGTAGAAAAATTAAGTCATTCATAACAGTAATCAAAAAAATAAAAACAGCTGTATGTGTCAATCTCAAATAGTTGTATGTGGTCAATCTCCAATGCTGTCTGCTTTAACGGATACTGTAATGAAACACAAATAAGATCTACATAAGCAATAGAAACTTAGCACAACACAAATTTCCTTTCTATGTAACTGCTTTGTATGTACCAAGAAAGATGATGACGTTCTAAATCGCACACCTGTTAAGAGTTGTATGTGTACATAAATCTAATGTACTTGAGTAACTAAAATACCTTTGGTAAACCTAATTCATTACAAAAATACATGTAAGGCACTCACAGTTTGGTTATACTAAAACATATTAAATTAGAATCTGAATGAAAAAAAAAAGAAAAATTCCTACACCAAAAAAAAAAAAAAAAAAAAAAAAAATGAATGGAAGGTTTGCAAGTGCGTCTGTTCCATTGCTGTATGGAACAACTTGAGTCTTCAGACTGAAAATAGACTCCACATCTTTGCAAACAGTTCCACCCTCTGTTGACTAAACTCCATCACTCT
Organism: Labeo calbasu; assembly: GCA_019740295.1. Taxonomy (NCBI): domain Eukaryota; kingdom Metazoa; phylum Chordata; class Actinopteri; order Cypriniformes; family Cyprinidae; genus Labeo; species Labeo calbasu. The sequence goes on from JAHKKF010506269.1 coordinate 7,674, forward strand.
TAAGGCACTGGTGAACAGCACACATTTCCTGTTAGCATGTGTTAGAAACCTCTCGCTCCTTGTCTAAGTGTGAGCAAACGCATAAACACATGAACAGGGTACGAATGGGCACGACACCAAGTTAAACACATTCTGTGCCCCCTCCCTGGCTGGCACACACTAACCATACTAGAAACCACACAAAGACCGCAATTCACCCAGCGCCTGCAATTCTGCTGCTATTTATACATAAACTACCCCATCCCTCACTCCAACGCCCCTCACCACAGGAAAGTTTTCATGTTTTCTACTCTGTAACAGTTTTTAAGACGTTCTGTGCAGTTTGTATCGCTACATTAAAAATGATCTCATATGTTGATGCAAAGCTTTAGCTTATAAACAAGGTACAGTTTGTGCTCTTGCATTCCCATAATGCACAAAAGCGTTCTGTCGACCGCAGGTGTAATTTAAGTGACTGACAGAGGCTGATTTGTTTTCCACACAGACTGCTTAAAAAGTTGATTAATGTTAAGCTGAATGGGATTTTAAATACTATATGTGCGTATATATGTTGTAAAGGGGTTTTCAAGCATCAAAACAAAAGTTTAATACAGCTATATGTTTTTCATAGTAGTTTCATACATGCTTTTTTCTTGCAATTGCGAGTTTACATCTTGGAATCTCCTGATGTTTGATACAAACTCACAATTCTGACTTTTTTCTCAGAATTGTGTGAGTTATGAAGTCAGAATTTTGAGATATAAATTCACAATTGTGACTTTTTTTTCTCAAAATTGCAATTTTATATCTTGCAATTGTCAATTTATCCCTCTTCCCCCCTTTTTAAATTGTTATTGCTGGTTTATATCTCACAATTCTGAAAAAAAGTCAGAGTTTTTATAAGCTTTATTGTGCAATTCTAAGAAAAAAGTCAGAATTGTGAGAAAAAAGTTTTTGTCTTGCAATTGTGAGTTCATATCACGGATTTCCGAGGAAAAAAGTCTCATTTGCGAGTATTTATATCGCAATTGTGAGTTTATATCACGCAAGTCTGAGAAAAAAGTCAGAATCGTGAGAAAAAAGTCAGAATTGCAAGGTTTTATCTCACAGTTGTGAGTTTATATCACGCAAGTCTAACTTTATACAACTTGCAACTGTGAGTTTATAACGTCAGAATTGTGAGATATAATAGAAAGGAAAGGACCTGGGACTCAAACTCGCAACCTTTCAGTTACAAGCCCGAATTATGAGACATAAACTTGCGATTTTAAGAAAAAAAGAATTGTAAGAAAAAGTCTGATTTGCAAGTTTTTATCTCCCGTTTGTGAGTTTAGATCACACAATTAGAAATATAAACTCGCAATTCTAAGAAAAAAAGTCAGAATTGTGAGAAAAAAGTTTGAATTGCAGTTTTTATCTCACAATTGTTAGTTTATATCACACAATATTAAGAAACAAGTCAGAATTGTGAGAAAACAAGTCTGAATTGCAAGTTTTAATCTCGCAATTGTGAGTTCATATCACGGAATTCTGAGGAAAAAAGTCTCAATTGCGAGTATTTATATCGCAATTGTCAGTTTATATCACACAATTCTAAGAAAAAAGTCAGTCAACTCTACATTAATGAAAAACACACAGAATAATATATATATATATATATATATATATATATATATATAAATTAAATGATTAATTGCTTTAAATATTGTATTGCTTGTGTTTAATGATCCTTCAGTCAACGACAGCCTGCTTCAGTTCTGGCATAGACTTGGTTATTTTAAAGGAAATGGGTGGTAAAAAGTGTACTACGCACTTTACTGCCCAATTTTACAGCACAATGAGTCAGACTGACAAAATAAATCAGCTATTATATCATACCATATCATAACTTAAGTCACTTTAACTGGTCTGTATAGACATATGATGGTATCTTCAATGGTTGTACATAGAAATGGCTCACAAGTCAGAAGTGTGAGAAAAAAAGTCAGAATTGCAAGTTATCATCTTAAAATTATGAGTTTATATCAAGTCTGACTTTATACAACTTGCCACTGCGACTTTATAATGTGCAATTCTAACAAAAAACTCAGAATCACGAGGTATAATCTCACTATTCTAAGAAAAAAAGAATTGTAAGAAATAAGTTTGAATTGCAAGTTTTTATCTCACAATTGTGAGTTTATATCACAAATCTAAGAAAAAAGTCAGAATTGTGAGTTTATATCACGCAAGTCTGACTTAACTCGCAACTGCAAGTTTATATCGCATAATTCTGAAAAAGTCAGAACTGTGAAAAAAATGCAGAATTGCAATTGTGAGATCATATCAAGCAATTCTGAGAAAAAAGTCTAAATTGTGAGTTTTTATATCACAATTGAGAGTTTATACCATGTAACTCTGAGAAAAAAAGTCAGAAATGTAAGGTTTTATTTCACAGTTGTGAGTTTATATCATGCAATTCTGAAAAAAGTCAGAATTGTGAGAAAAAAAGTCAGAAATGTGACATATAAACCAGTCAAAAAAGTCAGAATTGCTATTTATTTTGCAATTGTGAGTTCATATCATGCAATTCTATAAACAAAATTCAGAATTGTAAGTTTATATCACACAGTTCAGAGAAAAAAACATTAGAATTGTGAGATAAAAAGTCACAATAACCTTTTTTTTATTCAGTGGCAGAAATGGGCTTCCATAGATGTCCTTGACATCTATAAATATAGCATAAAAAGAACAAAGAATAACAAAAACACAATAAAAATAATAAATGGACTTCATAACAATAAACTGACTCTCTACATAAATGAAAAACACAATATATATAAATTAAATGATGAACTGCTTTAAATATTGTATTGCTTGTGTTTAATGATCCTTCAGTCAATGACAGCCTGCTTCAGTTCTGGCATAGGCTTGGTTATTTTAAAGGAAATGGGTGGTAAAAAGTGTACTATGCACTTTACTGCCCAATTTTACAGCACAATGAGTCAGACTGACAAAATAAATCAGCTATTATATCATACCATATCATAACTTAAGTCACTTTAACTGGTCTGTATAGACATACGATGGTATCTTCAATGGTTGTACACAGAAATGGCTCACAAGTGCTCTCTGATTGATGAAGCACTCTGGACTTAAATGAAATAAAACTTTCAACAAAGCTACAGCTACTAGAAAATAGTTTAGGCAAGTCAAATCAATTATTAGGTGTTTATTTCAACATAGCAAGAACAAGGACAGGTTTTTGTGAACACTACGCCCCCACGTCTAAATTGCGTGATACAACATTTAGTCTTTATTAATTATTGGCTAAGATTGCTTTGTAGATTAGCCACTTCTCCAACACATTTTGAGCTTTATGTTGGAGAAGATGTGTTATTGAAAACAGATCAAACATTTTTGTCATGCAGAACGGAGTGCTTGGCCAGATTTAGCTCAAGATTCAGAGCCAAACCTGCCATTGCCAAGTCTCTCATCATCTCTATACTGGAGCCAAAGACGAATGTCTGACAGCTCTCAAAATAAATGTATGCAAAAGTGGAGGAGAGAACAGACCCTGCGCGAAACTCGCCAAAGAATGCACATTCCACATGCGCTCTCGCTCTCTTTTCCTTTCTATCTGAAGGGAAACCTGGGAAAAGGTTGCCATAATGGTTATGGCTTATGGCTTATTAATGCAATTTTGAAAAATAATATTACTTTTACAATTTCAATAATAATTGAATGCAAAACTATTTTCAGATACTGATTTCTAATGGTATGATGGCTGTCAGAATTATTACAATTATTACAATCAACATGAAATCATAATTGAGGCTCCAATTAGCTCTCGGTTCCACGTGCATTATCTTAAAAATATAAAATTGCATTATAAAAAAAGAGACAAATTAAATATAATAATTGAACAAAAAATGATACACAAGGGGAATAATAGTAAAAGAATGAATAAGTCATATTAATTTATAATAAAGAAAGAAAGAATACAAACAAAGATGAAGAATTAATAAGAAAATAAAATACATAAATGAAATAAAAATAATAACAACAACAATAATAATAATAGCAATGCAGAAGGGGGATAAAAAGATAAAGTAAAGATAAATAAAAAATTGTACAATTTTATATAAATAATACACACAGGTTTATTAGAAAAGAATAAAAAAGATAAAGATAAATAAATGAACTAATAAGTTAAAGAACAAATGAATTAATTAGTCATTAATAATAAGTCATATTATTTCATAATAAATAAATAAAAAAGAAAGATTAAAGATAATTGAACAAATTAATTAGTAAATAAAACAAATAAATGAAATATAATAACATCAGCATCAATAATAATAATAACGCAAGGAAAACAAAATGATAAATTAAAGACAAATAAATAATTAAATAATTTAACATAAATAATAAGACATATTATTTCATAATAAATGAATAAATAAGAAAGATTAAAGATAAATAAACAAATTAATTAGTAAATAAAACAAATAAATGAAATATAATAATAATTATAATGCACAAGGAAAACAAAATGATAAATTAAAGACAAATAAATAATGAAATAATTTAACAAATAATACACAAGGAGGATTATTCGAAAAGAATAAAAAAGATAAAGATAAATGAATGAACTAATAATTAAATAAAATAATTAAATGAATAATAATAAAAATAATGCACAAGGGGATAAAAAGATAAATTAAAGATAAATAAATTATGTAATAATTTAATATAAATAATACACAAAGGGGTTTATTAGAAAAGAATAAAAAAGTTAAAGATACATAAATTAACATAAGTAAAAGAATAAATGAATTATTAATTCATAATAAATGAAAATAAATAAGAAAGATAAACTAAAGGTAAATGAACAAATCAATAATAAAATAAATACATGAAATATAATAACATCAATACTGCTACTACAACAATAATAATAACAACAACAACAACAATGAATAAAAGCTAAATAATGAAAATAAAGAGAAATAAATAATGTAATGATTTAATATAAATAATACACCACAAGGGGGACTATTAGAAAAGAACACAAAAAAGGATGAAGATAAATAAATGAACTAACAAGTAAATGATAACAAAAATGAATAAAAACAAATAAAAATGACATGGGGGGAGTAAAGAAAATAAATCAAAGAATAAGGAAATGAAGTACACACAAGGGGGTTGATTAAAGATAAAAAAAGATAAACATATGAACTAACTAACAAACAAACAAGTAAATAAATAAACATTGCATATATATTGCATAGTTTTTGACTCAGAAGACATCAAAATAAGCCACTGCTCCATATACAACCTGTCTCAGCACGTTTGAACTCAGTGGTAACAGCATAAATCTCAACCTCAGATCTTTGAAGAGCGCAGTAGATGGTTTTTTGGATATTACACAGACAGCACTACTTCACAGTCATCTTGGTACTTCATTTGTGTATTTTTCCACTAGCTGAAGCAGAAGCCAGAAGCAGCTGCCAAGAAAACGTAACTGTATTTGTACACCTTCATGAATTAATGGCCACATTTTGATGGGAAACAAAAATAAACAGTTTTGCGGCTTCCACAATCAGGTCAGATGAGGATTAGCCACAAGAGAGAGACCTGTCGGAATGACAGCTGATTCCTAATAAAACGTCCCGCCTGAGAAACTCAGGCTCGGGATGCTGACTCCACAACTTACAACGTACACAGAGCGAAGATATCAACACAGCCAGTGGAAAGAAAAGTTATCGGCATAATATTTACTCTGTGGGTTTCTGGGAAGGGCCGCTGAACGTGGGCAGGAGCCAGATAAAACCAGCAGGTGCTTACGATTCGCTCCAGCAGGGAGAGACGGCAGACAACGAAATGTTTCTGCTGTCTCTTCTGAATTCGGCTTTGATTGAATCTCCCATTGAAAACGTCAAAGCCGCATCACATTTATGAGTTTTCTCTGCTTTGAGAAAAATGTTCCTTTGTTTAAGCGTAACTTTATATGGTAACACCGACTGGATTGTGTGCAAAACGAGCTAAATGTTGTTGTAATCCGTCTTTCTTGTGGGCCCTGCCTTTGGTTTAAGAGGCTCTTTTGCAAACGGCTTGTCGGGAGATTTGAAAGATGTCTAAGCGCTCTATACGATCCTGAAACAAAAGTGTTGAAATGCAGACCATAATGCAACCATGCTGCAATCCTACACAAATCCCTCATTCCATGTCCCTCATTCAGTCCTTTAGTCTTGGGACGGCAGACTCATGGACAGTCCACTGACTGACAAACACAAAAATGGAAAAATGCAGATTGAAATCTAATATGAAATATAGAATGCAACTTCGCATTTATTAAAGGGATAGGCCACCCAAAAATTCTGTCATTAATTACTCATGTCGTTCCAAACCCGTAAAACTTTCATTCATCTTCGGAACGCAAATGAAGATATTTTTGAGGAAATCTGAGAGCTTTCTGACCATGCATACACAGCAATGCAACTGACACGTTCAAGGTCCAAAAAGGTAGCAAGGACATCGTTAAAATAGCCAATGTGACATTTTCTGAAGCTATATGGATACTTTTTGTGCGCAAAAAAGAAACAAAAATAACTACTTTATTTAACAATTTCTTCTTTTCCGTGTCAGTCTTTGACGCACGTTCACATGGACTATTTTAACGATGTCTTTACTAACTTTCTGGTCCTTGAACGTGTCAGTTGCGTTGCTGCCTATAGGGTCAGAAAGCTTTTGGATTTCATCAAAAATATCTTCATTTGTGTTCCAACGATGAAGTTCTTACGGGTTTGGAATGACATGAGGGTGAGTAATTAATGACAGAATTTTCATTTTTGGGTGAACTATCTCTTTAAACCCACCAGAAAATTCAAAGAAAGAAACCAGGTTGATACAGAAAGCACTTTTGAGAACAAAATATACACTGGATTTGACCAAATTGGCAGTCTAACTGATATTTCTTTTTACTTTTGGAGTTTCTTTTGTAATTGTTTAAAGTCTATAAAAGTTTCTGCTGTTTTTCTGGTTTAGGAACCTGACATGCTATTACTGTATCTGAAGAGTATTTTTTTTCATACTAGTCTATTATTGTGGTATAATCTATTTTAGATAAATAGATTTTAGACTACACAATAATTATAAAAACAATAAACAAAAAATGCTTGGTCGCTTTTAATGTTTAAAGGAGAAGTTCGCTTCAAGAACAAAAATTTACAGATAATTTACAGATAAGTCATCCAAGACGTCTTTCTTTCTGCAGTCGTAAAGAAATTATGTTTTTTGAGGAAATTTTTAGGATTTCTCTTCATATAATGGACTTCAATGGTGCCCGTGAGTTTGAACTTCCAAAATGTAGTTTAAATGCAGCTTCAAAGAGCTCTAAACGATCCCAGCCGAGGAAGAAGAGTCTTATCTAGCCAAACGATCAGTTATGTTTTTTTAAAAAATTGACTATTTATATAATTTTTAACCTCAAATGCTCGTCTTGTCTATCTGTTCAAAATCGTCATACCTTGCTGTGGAAATACAGACCCAGTGTTTACAAAGTTAATGTGTAAAGAAGATCAAACACCCTTTAAAAAAAAGGTAAAACAGCGATGTAGAATAATTTTGAAGTTGGAGAAGAAAATGAGATGGGAGTTTTTCGACATACCCTAACTGTCTTGAACCGGAATACACAGACTGCATGCAGAGCTAGACAAGATGAGCATTTGAGGTTAAAAAGGATATAAATTGTCAATTTTTTTAAAAAAAATAACTGATTGTTTTGCTAAATAAGACCCTTCTTCCTTGGCTGGGATCGTTTAGAGCTCTTTAAAGCTGCATTTAAACTGCATTTTGGAAGTTCAAACTCGCGTCCCCTATATGAAGAGAAATCCTGAAATGTTTTCCTCAAAAAACATAATTTAAAAGGTAATGAACATCTTGGATGACAAGGAGTGAGTAAATTATCTGTAAATATTTGTTCTGGAAGTGAACTACTCCTTTAAGTAGGTGGTTGTTAGCCAGAATAAGCTTTTGAACCAGCCTTCTTTGCTGAGAATCAAAAAGCTAATGTTTTTTTTGTTTTTTTTTAAAAGGGAAATGAATACTTTCATTCAGCAAAGTTGCACTAAACTGATCAAAAGCGTAATTAAAGGCATTTATAAAGTAAAAAATATTTTTATTTCCAATAAATGTTTTTTTTTACTTTCTGTCCATCAGAATCCTAAAAAATGGATCATGGTTTACACAAAAATAGTAAGCAGCAAAACTGTTTTCAACATTGAAAAGTAATGTTTCTTGAGCACCAAATCAGAATGGTTTCTGAAGGATAATGTGACACTGGAGACTGAATTAATGGCTTCTTAAAATTCAGCTTTGCCACCACATGATTAATTACATTTTAAAATATATTACAGTAAAAAACAGTTCTTTTAAAACGTAATAATTGTCCATAGTATTGCTGTTTTCATTATATTAACAGTGGTGGCCAAAATGGTTAGAACACTAGTATTTTCACCAGCTAAAAAATGGTTTTAAGTTAGTTATTTCTATCTTTTGCTGTAGTGTGTCAGGAGGAAGTATCAGTTTACATTTCCAAACATTCATTTTGCCATTAATTGTAATAAACAGTGAGATTTTTGTAGTCGGGACAACAGCAAGTGCTCTGGAAGTCTGTCTGGAATGACAAGCACTGTTGCAACGTCTCCAAGATGCCTCAAGACCTGCAAAGCTACCTGAAAAACTACTAGGGCACAAAGCTGCTTTAAAGGCTTGGATGCTCACACCAAATGTTGATTTAGTTAAGTTAACAGAAGTTAAAGGAGAAGTCCTCTTCCAGAACAGCAATTTACAGATAATGTACTCACCCCCTTGACATCCAAGATGTTCACGTCTTTCTTTCTTCAGTCGTAAAGAAGTTGTGTTTTTTGAGGAAAACGTTTCAGCATTTTTCTCCATATAATGGACTGATATGGTGCCCCGATTTTGAACTTCCAAAATCCACTTTAAATGCGGCTTCAAATGATCCCAAATGCGATTCTAAACAATCCCAGCCGAGGAAGAAGGGTCTTATCTAGCGCAACAATCGGTTATTTACATTAAAAAAAATACAATTTAAATACTTTTTAATCTCAAACGCTCGTCGTGTCTTACTCTCCCTAAACTGTGTGTATGTCGAAAAACTCTGACTGTATTTTCTCCCTCATCTTACATCACTGCAGAAGTTCCAACTCAGTCTTTGCAAAGTGAACATGCAAAGAAAATCAAACACCCTTAACAAAAAAGTTAAAACAGTGATATAGGACGATTTTGAAGTTGAGGGAGAAAACACAGTCTGAGTTTTTCGACATACGTATTCGAGCTAGAATACGGAGTTCAGGGAGAGTAAGACAAGATGAGCGTTTGACATTAAAAAGTATATAACTTATATTATTTTTATGAAAATAACCAATCGTTTCACTAGATAAGTCCCTTCTTCCTCGGCTGGGATCATTTGAAGCCACATTTAAACTGCATTTTGGAAGTTCAAACTCTGTGCACCATATCAGTCCATTATATGGAGAAAAATCCTGAACTGTAGCTTTGCAGGTAGGTTTCTTTAAGCATCTTGCCACAGTTCTTCTAGATTTAGTCTGTCTCAGTTTGTTTCTTCATGTCATTTTGGACAGACTGGATGATGATGAGCAAATTAATGGCAAAATGAATGTTTGGAAATGTAAACTGATATTTCCTACTAACACACTACAGCAAAAGACAGAAATAACTGACTTAAAACCATTTTTAGCTGGTGAAAATACTAGTGTTCTAACCATTTTGGCCACCACTGTATGTAAATGCAGCTTTGCTGAGCATAAGAGGCTTCCTTCATAAACACTAAAACAATCATACCGACCCCAAACTAAATGTTACTGTATAAACAGCCATTTTCAATTTGTCCAAAGCTTCAAACAAAATGCTTTGTTTTGAAGGGCAAAACTAAAAGGCGGAGCTCTATCTGCCAGAATATCCTTCATGGCTGAACTTTTAATAGAGGCTCAAGTCAGACTGAAATATACCCCTCTCGGGAGCCACACTGAGCTTTCCACCGTCATGCCTCAAAGAGCTCCTCATTGTTTGGCATGTGTATAAACAGTCAGACCAGAGCGTGCACATGACTGCCACCTACATAGCACATCACATCTCTGAAATACATATATGGAAATGATCGTGATAAGCATGCCAACAACGCCTCAACATTTCATCACAATCCCCATGGCAGCCCGAAGATGCACCCAAATAAATAAATAACCTTGAAGAAGACAAATATACAAGCTGTTAAAGATTTCGATCTAATAACAGCAGACTTTTAATTACTCTCCAATAAAACAAACAGATGGACCACCATAAAGCACTCCAAGAGAAAAATATGAAAAATGATTACTGGTGTTTTCCACTAAGGCACCACGTTGCATTGACTGACATCTAGTGGTCAAACACTGTCATGTGTCTTTACTTTGAACGCTAGATTTTTAGAAGTGTATAGAAATAGCAGTTTCTAAAAATGCACAGTGCAATTCATCTGCCAGTGAATTTACATTTAAATAACCGTACTAAAATAAAACGCTGAAGTAGACCAGTGCTTGCACTGTGACAGATGATGCAAAACTCCTCATTCGATATATATAGAATTAAGTTGTCGTCTACTATGTACATATTAGTATAATTAACATATTCATTAAGCTATTTTTCAGGTCGGGGCACGTTGTCACATGCTTTCTACTGAAGCACGTTGTTTCAAATTAGGCCTATGTCTATATTATATTAATGTTAAAAGTGCAGTATTCATTGAGTAAAACAATAGTTTGATGTGTTGTGTTCGATTAATTATGTGTTGTAGCCTAATTGTTTTACTTTTTAAACTTCGCTAAAAGCTCTACAATATACACACAAAAATATTTGGCATAGAAACAGTTTTTACTCAGAAATTTGCTTGTAAATTTGACTAATAACTGAAATTTTGACGTAGAAAGATTATTTTCTTTGAAACTATACTTCAGTAATTCGAAATATTTACGTTAGCAAAAAAGCCCCAATCTTTTTTACTGTATTACTCCAAACCCCTAGTATATGATAATGCAAGGGTTAAGCAACTTCAACATCGCTGCTCAATAATCTCAAAACAATAAATAAATGCAAACTTTTTCTCTCATGTTGTGCACGTCATCATGAACGCTACGATGCAGGGTGCGTGAACTTTTACTTCAGTGTCACTAACCTGCAAGTCGTCTCTCTCTGACACTTTTCCACAATAAATCCCAAGCTTTGGTCGTGGATTCTCTGAGCTGTTCACTGAACGATCGTCTGAGTGTCAGTGTGAGAGACTTTCGTTTCGCTGTCATCGTCAATCCGCGCTCATAATCAATCAGTGGCTCGCCCGCGAACTCCCGTTATTTCTCAAAGATAGCGACACTCCTCGTCCTCTTCTTCACCTGCCCCGCAGCCACAGACAGCAAAGGCAAACTTTTCCGAAAAATAAATGCATATCTAAAAGAATAAAGTGGTAATAATCTCCCAAATAATCCAGTTTAGGACACGCGTTGGTAAAAGACGCGCAGCCTCTGTGTGGAGCCGCCGTGTGTTTCAGAGCAGATGTGGGTTTGTTTGAAGTTTCTCCTTATGCTCGTAACATACGATCACTCTCTCTCTCTCTCTCTCTCTCTCTCTCTCTCTCACACACACACACACACACACACTCTTTGGTTCATCACTCTCACTACTAGAGGACTTCATTTCAAGCCTCACCAAAGATCTCAGCTCACGCACTCCATATTAATTCCGCATTCTGTTTATTTTTTCCGCAATAAATAAATAAACAAACAAATAATTGCTGTACTTGCTATGTTAAATGTAAATATAAATATTAAAAATCCTAAAAAAATAGTAATACAAAAGCATATATAAATCATTAATAAAAATCTAATTTATATTTATTAT